>PVJN01001671.1:97225-134489 GCA_004026805.1 Lasiurus borealis
TTTTTTTTTTTTTTTTTTTTTTTTTTTTTTTTTTTTTTTTTTTTTTTTTTTTTTTTGCTCTGCAGTTCTTTAGTTAGACACTTGGCATTGTTATTTCTTACAATTTTGTTCTTTTTTCTCAAGATTGCTAAAGGTATTTGAGGTCTTTTATGGTCCCAAATAATATTTTGGAATATTTGTTCTAATTTGTGAAATATGCCTTTGTTAGTTTAATAGAATTTCATTGAATCTATAGACTGAGTAAGGTTATATGGACATTTTAATGTTAATTCTTCCAATCTATGAACATGGCATATGCTTCCATTTACTTGTATCTTCCTCAATTTCTTTTTTCAGTATCTTATAATTTTCCAAGTACAGATCTTTTGCCTCCTGGGTGAAATTTATTTCTAGGTACTTGATCTATGTTTTGTTTTGTTTTGTTTTGTTTTGTTGTTGTTTTGGGGGGGTAGAGGGGACAGTTTTTTTGCTGCAATAGTAAATGGAATTATTTTCCTAATTTAATTTATCTTTCTGATAGTTCATTATTGGTGTATACAAATTCAACCAATTTCTGAATATTAATTTTGTATCATGCTACATTGCTGAATTTATTAGACTTAGTAGATTTTTTAGTGGAGTCTTTAGGGATTTCTACATACAATATCATGTTATCTGTGAATGCTAGTTTTACTTTCTCCTTACTAGTTTGGATGCTTTTTATGTTTTCTTGTTTTCTAATTGCTATGACCAGGACTTCCAGTACTATGTTCAATAATAGTGGTGAAAGCAGACATCCTATCTTATTCTGGATTTTAGGAGAAATGCTTTTAGGTTTTGCCTATTGAGTATGATGTTGGCTATAGATGTGTCAGAAATGGCCTTTATTATGTTGAGGTATGATCCCTCTATTCACTTTGTTGAGACTTTTTTATATATCATAAATGAGTGCTGAGTTTTATCAGATTTTTTTGCATCTATTGATATGATCATTTGATTTTTACCCTTCATTTTATTTATGTAATGTGTTATTTACAATAACCAAGCTTTGGAAACAGCCCAAGTGCCCATCAGTAATAACAAAAAACTGGTACATTTACACAATGGAAAACAGAATACTACTCTGCTATAACAAAGGGAATGGTAACTATTAGAATAGTATGAATGGATCTGGAGATTATTATGCCAACTGAAATAAGGCAGTTATAGAAAAACAAATAACATATGTTCTCACTTATATATAGAATCTAATGAACAAAATAAACTGATGAACAAAATATAAACAAAGGGGCATAAATACATGAAACAGACTGATAGCTGTCAGAGGGGAAGGCAATTGGAGGACTGGATGAAAGAAGGTGAAGGGATTAAGCGATAAAGCATATATATATATGCATAGGAGGTGTCCCTCAGACCAGCCAGCACCCTCTTCAATCAAGGACCCCTTGAGGGATGTCTGACTGCCAGTTTAGACCCAATCCTGACTATAGGATCAGGCCTAAACCAACAGTCAGATATCTCTATCACAATCCAGGACTGCTGGCTACCAACTGTGCTTGCCTGCTTGCCAGCCTGATCACCCCCGAACCACTCCCCTACCAGCCTGGTACACCCCCAATTGCCCTTCCCTGCTGGCATAGTTGCCCCCAAATGCCCTACCATGCAGCCATCTTGTGATGGCCATATTTGACCAAATGAGGGTAGCCATCTTATGCAAGGTCATGAGGATCAATTTGCACATTACCTCTTTACTATATAGGATATATTCATATATACATATATGTGTGTGTGTGTGTGTATATATATATTTGTGTGTGTGTTTGTGTGTGTACATATATACGTATATAAATATATTTATATAGGGACAAGTGTGGTGATAGCCAGAGGGAAAGGGTATAGGGATTAGATGGAGGTGCACAAAGTGATGGAGGGGATGGGAACAGAAAGACACTTTGGTGCAGTGTACAAATGATGTTTTGTTGAGTTGTAAACTTGATCCTGTATTTCAATAAATTTAATCTATACTAATAATAGAAAAATATGCAGTTATTGTATCACTTTATGACCAGATCAGCAGACTGTGTCCTCACCTTCTGCTCAGGCAGCTACAAGGCCTAGGTTAGGATAAAATACAATAGGAGAGGACAAGAAAGGAGAGGGAGAGCAAGGCAGGCCTGCATGCAGACAGGCTGTGAGTAGAAACAGAAATATGGAAAGGGAGCAAGAAAAAGACACAACAATGGAAAAGGGAAAGAAATGCGGGGCATCACAGGGGGAGGGAGTGGTGACCATGGGAAGTGGAGGAGAAGAGCAGGTGTACCTGGCGAGTGGTGGAAGCCCCATTCAGGCCCAGGAGGAAGGCGATAACCCCAACGCAGGCTGTTGGCTGGGAGGTGCCCACGGGTCCAGAACAGAGTGGTGGATGGTCTGAGGCCTTCTGGGAGGAAGTGTTCCTGCTTTGTGGCAGCAGCAACACCAGGCTGCATGAGCTTCTGCCACTCTCACTGGGCCAGATAACCCCAGCAGGAAATGGGAGCAGGACAGTGATGGGGATGCCGAGGAAGGGGAGGGCAATGAACCCCTGGCCAAGACTAAGCCCTGGGCTGGGGGTTAACTCCCCCCACTCCAACAGAAGCTTTACAAAGGGAGGGAGGGAAGAACTTTATAAAGGAGTCAGTAGAGAGCAGAGTTAAAGAAGGAAAGAGGATATGTGAGTGAACTGTAGGAGTTATAATGAAAATCAAGTATAGTTGTTTTCTGGGGACAGATTTTAAAAGTAGGAGTCAGAAAAGAAAAAAGATAAATAATGGTAAATAATTAGGCAGGTAGATAGATATTAAAACAGTGGAAGTAAGTAGGGAAGAATGTATTTGAAAGGTAGGATGAGAGAGAAAGAGGGAGAGAAGAAAAGATTTAAAGGGGAGACAATAGAACTTAAAAGACAAATGGGAAGAAGGAAGAAATGGGGGAGGGAGCGAAGCAGGTCTGAAGGAGGAAGTGAAGAAAAAAATTAAGGTGGGAAGGAAGGAAAAGGGGAGACAGAGCAGGGGTAAAGATAAAGAAAAGAAGGAAGGTGGGGAAGGAGGGAGGTTAGGAGAAAGATGGGAAGAAAATCATGGAACAGAAGTAGGAAATAAGGAGGAAAGAAAAATTTATAAATGATGAGTCATAGGAAAAAGTGTTACATAAAGGAGAGAGAAAAATTGTGTGAGAGGGAGAAGCCAATAAGGAAGTCAAATACAATTGTGTGAAGGGGATAAGATTAAAAAAGCAAGTTAATAGGGGTGACCAGGCTGGCAGGGGAGGGCAGTTAGGGGTGACCAGGCAGGGGAGGGCAATTAGGAGGTCAGGCTGGGATGCAGTGGTTAGGGCAGGCAGTCAGGTGAGTGGTCAGGAGCCAGAGGTCCCAGATTGTAATTGGGCCTAAACTGGCAGTTGGACATCCACTGATGGTTTCCGGATTAGAGATGGTGCAGGTCTGTCTGAGGGACCCTCCTTCTTACGCATGAAATTCATGCACTAGGCCTCTAGATAAAAAATAAATAAATAATTCATATGTAAAATAAATGCAGAAATAGTTCTATATAAAAATTTCAGAAAGCACATAGAAACAAAATTGTGCACATGATGAAAGATACCTTTACAAAAAATGGAATTTAACATTGATGAAACTCCAAGTGATTCTAATAAACAAAAGTTCTTTAAAATATATAAGCCTCTTCTGTGGACCAGTTGCTATTAAATATTTCACAGAAAAATTTGACAAATTACCTCATTGGACTTTTCATCTCTGCTCATATCAAAACTACTTAAACTTTTATAGATGGTAAACTATAGAGCGTATAATAATAGCAAGGAAATTGTCCAAGGAACTTTTTTCTATTCATCTTTGTTTTCCTTTGTTTTTCCAAGTAGTCCTTAGAGCAAAAGTCCATGAAGCAAAAATATTTGATTAACAAAATGCCACCAAAAGCTACAGAGAGATATGAAGATTTAAAACTAGAAACTTAAAGTTTTAAGCTTAAAATCTATGAAGATCAGTCAAGAAACAATTGTCACACTGGATTAAAATTCTATATTTTATTCTCTCCTTGCTTTTAGGACCAACTGAACTCAAGTCTAATTATAGTACAGAGACAAAGGGCAAATTCAACTTTAACGATGAATGTCAGATTAGGGAAGTTTTCCATAAAATAAAAAGTTAAACAGTAAACCATGACATTGTGAATATTATTAATGTTGTTTGAAAATGTTAAAAAAAATGGATAGCACTGAAGTTAGCATTGGTTTTCATTTACATTTAGGTTTAAATGATTGATCAAATTATTTGATGACCTTCTGAATTTCATCCAGCTCTAAATATACTTCAAATATATCACATTCATGGCCCTAATTGTCAGTTAAGTAAAATAATATGGTTTGACTAGATGACTGATATAGGTTCTACCATATTCTGTTATTCTCTTTGCAATGATAGTAATTTTTTTCTATACTGTAGATGACACTGTTTCTAATATCTCCAGGTTTTGGGGTGTTTTTGTAGTTGCTATTGCTGATGCTCTAAGGAATTGGGTATCACCTAAAATAATAGGCTTCAAGTACTTTAGACTTATTGTTGGTGGTTTGTAGTTATTATAACAATTAGAAATTAATAGTTGCTTACCTTTTTAATGATTAAAAAACATTTCCATGGGCCACATTGTAATTATTAAGGAGGAAAACTAAGATGATGGCATAGGTGAATACCTAAACTGCTGCCTCGCACAACAATTTCCAAACCACAGATAAAAGACAGTATGGACATCATCCAGAACCACAGGAAAGCTGGCTGAGTGGAAATTCTATAACTAGAAGTAAAGAGAGGGGCTCACAGAGACTCAAAGGATCTTCAAAAAGTTGAGGTACAAAGATAAGCACATGGAGAGGATGGGCAGTGGAGGGCCTGGCTGACTTCCTCTAGCAGGAGGGAGACAGAAACTCTCAACTGCATTGAACCCCAGTTCTGACAGCACTGAACCCCAGTTCTGGGCAAGACTCATACAGGGGGAGTTTGGACTGTGGTGAAAAGGGGGAAGTGCAAGGAAACATAATGGAGCTATGAAAGGCAGAGATCAGGAGGTGCTCAAGGGTGCACAGAGAAGTCTGACTGCTGATTGTGCTGTGCTGGCTTTCTCTAGCGGCAGAAGACAAAACCCCCCAGCGGCACTGAAATCCAGTTTTGACTACACTGAACCCCAATTTTTCATGAGAGCCTGGGGACCCAGACTCATAGGGGTTCCTGGAGTGCTCAGAAATTCAGGGGAACCAGAAAGGCAGAGGTCTGAAGGCACGCAAGCACAAGTGCATGTAAAGAGGGCTACAGCAATGACCGAGGGACACTGAGACCCAGGGGTTACAAAGGGCAGGGCTGACAGGAAGCCAAGGCTGTCTGCTCAGCCCTGAGACTCTTCCCTATCCAAGCTAAACACAGAGGC
Source organism: Lasiurus borealis (assembly GCA_004026805.1). NCBI lineage: Eukaryota > Metazoa > Chordata > Mammalia > Chiroptera > Vespertilionidae > Lasiurus > Lasiurus borealis. The sequence goes on from PVJN01001671.1 coordinate 102,679, forward strand.
TTTTGTAATTTTTCAAGTCTCGTATCATAAGGCTGACTCCAGCACAGAAGTTCTCCCAGTGTAGACATAGCTGATCTTCACAATCAATTGAATTAGAGGTTAATTCTCCCTACTGATACCAACAACAATCAAGACTTAACTACAACAAGACTGTACACACAGTCCACAAAGAGGTGCACCAAGAGAGTCCTCCTCAGGTAACTGGGGAGGCGGAGCTACTGGGTCATATAAGACACCTAGCACACAAAGCTACTCTACCAACTCAAGGAAGCAGCGAAAAAGCAGAGACAAAGAAACAGATCACAAGTGAAAGAAATGGAGGAAAACAAATGAGTGGATATAGAGTTCAAAACCATGGTTACAAAATTTTTTAAGAATTTCCTAAAAAAGATGGATAAATTTAGTGAGACTCAAGAGGCAATGATAAAGGACCAACTATAAATGAAACATACACTGACTGAAATAAAAAATATTATACAGAGACCTAACAGCACACTAGAGGAATACAAGAATCAAGTCAAAGATTTGAAATACAAAGAAGCAGAAAACACTCACCTGGAATAGCAAAAATAATCCAAAAATGTGAAGATAATGTGTGGAGCCTCTGAGACAGCTTCAAGTGTACCAACATCAGAATTATGAAGGTGCCAGAAAAAGAGAGAGAGCAAGACACTGAAAACCTATTTGAAGAAATAATAACTAAAAACTTCCCACATCTGGTGAAAGAAATACATTTACAAGTCCTGGAAGTGCACAGAACCCTAAACAAAAGGAATCTAAAGAGGACCACACCAAGACACATCATAATTTAAATATTAAGAGCAAAATACAAGGTGAAAATATTAAAAGCAGCAAGAGAAAAACAGTTGATTACCCAAAAGGGAACACCCATATTATTGTCAGCTGATTTCTCAACAGAAACTATGCAGGCCAGTCAGGAGTGGCAAGAAGTATTCAAAGTGATGAATAGCAAGAACCTAAACCCGTGATTACTCTAGCTAGCAAAGCTATCATAGAATTGGAGGTCAGATAAAGAGCTTCACAGATAAGAAAAAAAAAAACTAAAGGAGCTCATCAACATCAAAACAGTATTATATGAAATGCTGAAAGGTACTCTTTAAGAAGAGGAAGAAGAAGAAAAAGTTAAACATAAAAATTATGAACAACAAATACATATCTATCAACAAGTGAATCTAAAAGTTAAGTGAATTAAAAATCTGATGAACAGAATAAACTGATGAAAATAATAGAATCAGAGGCATAGAGAGGGAGTGGACTGACAATTCTCAGGGGGAAAGGAGAGAGGGGTGCAGGAAGAGACTTGACAAAAATCATATACCTATGAATGAAGACAATGGGGGTGGAGGTAAGGACAGAGGTAGGAGTGGGAGCCAAGTGGACAGGAGCTATGGGGAGAAAAAAAAAGGAACAATTGTAATAATCTGAACAATAAATATTTATTAAATAAATAAAAAATAAAATAATTATTAAGATACTAGAGACCTGGTGCATGAAATTTGTGCATGGAGGGTGGCCCTCAGCTCTGCAATCTGGGACCCCTAAAGGGATGCCAACCTCCCATTTAGGTCCAATCCTGGTAGGCAGTCAGACATCCCTCTCTCAATCCAGGACTGCTGGCTCCCAACCACTCACCTGCCTGTCTTCCTGATTATCCCTAATCACTTCTGCCTGCCAGCCTGATCACCCTCTAACCACTGCCCTGTCAGCCTGATTGATACCTAACTGCTCCCCTTCCCACCTCATTGCCTCCTACTAGGGATGTGCCTGATCCTGACTGGAATCAAACCTTGGACCCCTCAGTCTGCAGGCTGATGCTCTATCCATCAAGCCAAACCAGCTAGGACAATATCTACATGTCCTTGATTAAGCTCCTTTCTTTTGGTATTTTTAGAAGTGCTTCTACTGTTCTGTATAGCATAAGTCCTGCAGGAGGAAGAGAATACAAGAGAAAGAAGTAGACAAAAGCAAGGTGTCAGCAAAAGTCTTGAGCCAATAGTGTGCTTTAATGAGAGTGGTGAAATGGGAATGCAAAGGAGGGTCTCCTGCTTATCAACCTGAAGTTGCCACTCATCTTCTGTGGTATAGTTGAGCTCTTTCCCAAACTTACTTCCAAGAGATTCCAGACAACCTGGGTATAACTGCTCTGGCAACATGACCTCTGGAATTAAAATAAGACTGTGGGTATCTAAAGCTATAACTGGAAAGGATAGTGGCCTCAGCATTCCCTGTTTTCCTTGCCTTTGTGTTTGCTTTATTTTCATATTCAACTGCAAATGTTCCCACTACCATTTCTCAGTCATTGTAAAGCTACATTGCAGAACTAGTTTCCCACCAAGGGGAAGTTATACATTTTTAGACTTGTGTAGGGAGAAAGATTAGAACAACAGGAAGGTATATGTCTCAAAATCCAAATTCTTTCTTTGACAATAAGTAGTTTTATAAGCTTAAGCAATAAGTTGAATTCTCTTTCATGTCTACAAAAATGAAATATGAAAAGTCTTACTTCATTGGGTTGTTGTACATTTACAGAATAGAACACTATGCAGCTATAAAAAAGAAGAATCTATTCCCATTTGAGATAGCATGGAGGGACCTGGAAATGAAAATGCTAAATGAAATAAACCATTCAGAGAAAGACAAATATCACATAATCTCACTTATATGTGGAATCTAATAAAAACAATAAACTGATGAATAAAAGAGAGCCAGAAGCATGAAAATATGGAAAAGACAAATCTCAGAGGGAAAGGAGGAGAAGAAGCAGCAAGAGATTTAACAAAGAATTTATATGCATATATTCATTTTCTATGGAAACAAACAATAAGGGTGGTGAACACTTGGGTAGGGGCAAGGAGAAAAAAGGGGGGGTATATCTGTAGTTCTCTCAACATTAAAAATTAAATAAATAATTTCTACTCTATCATCAAAGAAAATGAATTAAAAATGTATGTAAAATATCTGTAAAGAAACTTCCACAATGTCATTATTCAAAAGGTAATTGCTAAGTCAATACTTAATATTTTTATAGTAATTTTTATTTTTTTTTTGTAGTCACTAGTGTAGAACTATCTATATAAGTTATTCCTACTTGTACTTTTTTACGTTTATTTAACTAGGGAAGTCTTTTATTTATTTTTTAAAAATATTTTTTAGTGATGTTTTACAGAGAGGAAAGGAAAGGAAAAAGAGAGTTAGAAACATCGATGAGAGAGAGACATCAATCAGCTACCTCCTGCACACCCCCTCCTGGGGATGTGCCCGCAACCAAGATACATGCCCTTGACCGGAATCAAACCTGGGACCTTTCAGTCTGCAGGCTGACATTCTATCCACTGAGCCAAATTGGTTTCGGCAAACTAGGGAAGTCTTTTAATTGACTCATAAAGATGGTTTAAAATGCTGAAATTAATGCTTTATTCACACAAAGATATAAATGATACATATGTAATATTTATTGAGCTTCTAATATGTGCCAGCCTTGTGATCACAGTTTTACCTGTTATTTCATTTTTCCCACTTAATAGTGAGAAATTTAGTCATAGTACGTATAGTTAAGTAAAAATTTATAAGATCTTAAGCTAATTAATGGCAAAGACCATGTATGCTTTACATCTTTCTATTGAAGTCCTAAGAACAAGTGTTAAGGATGCAAGGAAGAGAGAAATGCACAAATACATAACTGATAAATGGAGGATAAGAGATGGAAGAATTTGTGGTTTAAAGGTAAGAGTTTAGTTACTGCTATTACTGTATGGATTTGAATACTAACTGTTCACTTGCCAGCCATGTGACTTTTTAAATTTTTTCATATATTTTTATTGATTTCAGAGAGAAAGGGAGAGGAAGAGATAGAGATAGAAACATCAATGATGAGAATCATTGATCTGCTGCTTCCTACATGCCTCCAAATGGGGATTGAGCCCGCAAATGGGGCATATACCCTGACCTCCCTTTTCATAAGTCTATGTTCAACCTCAGACCCACACTGGCTGGGCCCACCTTTGCAACTTTAAACTACTCCTTCTGCTAAGCCTCATTTTTTAGTATTTTCCTCTGTAATATGAGATTAATGGTAATGCATCTATTTTGGGATTCCTATGAGGGTTAAATGAAATAAAATATCTAGTACACAGGAAATAATCAAACAATATTGATTATATTAACCATGAGTGCATAAAAAGGAAGTTTAAGTGGTAGAGGAAAATATTCATCTACACATCACTAATTTGTTTGAGACACCTTGGTAATGAGATTGCATTAAGTGCAGGCCATGGCAACATCAATTAACATTCACTTATATAGGAAGCACAGAGGATATGTAACATTAAATTTATTACTGATTAAGTGTTAATCACAACCCAGACCTTTTGCTGGGCATTTCGTAAAACACAACCCCTCACATTAGAATAGTAAGGTACCTACTATTGTGCTCATCCTACAGAGATAATGATGAATGTACAGGTAAAGGGACATGTCAGATATGACATTACCTAGAAAAACATTGAATTTATATTTATCTTCAATAACTTTTTCCACTTCTGAAGATTGCTTATTCCCACTTTAGATACTGACAAGGGTAGATGAGTCTCAAAGGTCTTACATTATCAGTGTGCTAGAAATGTGGCCAAGATTCTTTCATGTCTTGACTTTGGAAATTTACATATTGTTTTATGTTTTTTTTGTTGTTGTTTACTTGTATATTTATATTTTTCCTGATATTTGAAGTGAACTCAAAGGTGTTTGACATAATTTGAATATCTAAATTTCTCATTGCACTCAAACATTATGTGTTATTTTAAATACTTCTGGTAATTTTTAAATATTTCTAAAATTAATTCAATAATTATTAAGAGATAACTTATTAATGGCAAATTAGGTTAAGGTAAATTTCTCCAAAACGTATATAAGGCATAGTGTTTTTCAGATTGGCCTTATAGATGTATCTTGTATTTATGAAATTTCTAAGATCATTATATGTAACTAAGCCACCTAAACATTGTAATTAAAGCAGACTGTATATTAATAACATAAATTATTAACATATAGAGTGGGGTTAAAATAGCTTTTAACTTCTTAGTATGAAAAATAATGCAATCATTAATAAATAACAATATAATAATAAACTGTTTCATGTAAACCTACTTTTGCCCCAACCTTTTTATAACATATTAACATGTTACAGAACTCTCACAATTACCTAATCTATATCTCCTTTCAGGAATTTTATTTGAATAATATGCATAAAAACAATAGTTAATTATTATTTATCATTTTATAAGTCATATATATGTTGATGTGAAATTAAATAAAATATCTGATGTTCTAGTTAACAGTCAATGATCAAGGCAATGATTCAAACATATTATTTTTTATAGAAATATTTGGTTGTTCTACTAGCTTCCAGTAGAGAATAAATTTTAAATATTTTAATTTTTAAAATTGAGGATGGGATACTATTGTAATCAAGTTTTCATCAGGTTTTTATCGTGTGCCTTGAAACCATATAAATATTATAATTTTATCACTTCTTGATGGATACTGTCAGCTTAATATGTGACATTCTCTGCTGGTCAGTAGGTTATCCTTTTTACATTAAGTTTAATATTTTAGAATGCTGTTTTGGTAATTTGCACTTTTCAAGAGTTTGTATTTCCAATTTAATCATTTTTAAAAGTTAATTTATTGACAGCTGCATAACTGTTTTATTCTGCTCAGCATGAAAATCTTTTCATTAATTTATATTTTAATCTAGATAATGTGTGTCTTGATACTATAGCATTTATTAAACAAAGACAAGAAGCAAGTTAAGGACATTTCCTTCACTGTAAGGTGGAGCTATCTACTGGTTAAATGAGATTTGAAAATAAGTAAAAATAGCAGAATTCAATAAGGTGGGTAGGAAATTTGACCTTACCTATTGCAGATTTTTAGAATCAATACAAAAACATGTAAATATAAAAAAAATTTTAAGTATTTTTTCTGGAAAATAATGAATGATGCTTTGAAATTTAATGATTAACTGAAATACCAGTCCTGTTTTGTGTGACTGTGGCTTCTCTCATTATACTAAACCAGAAATTGTACTAGACTGCAAGGCACAGGCCTCTTTGTGAGACCAATCTTTTTGCAGGAGACTCTCTAAGCTCCACAAATTGTTTTAATAGCTTAATTTTATTACTTTAGAGAATATGATGTTCTCTGTATCTCAGTAGCAAAAAGAAAAAAAAAGCAGCTTGTTTGCTGAATCATATATCAGAGAAAATATTTGTTAAAAGTAATTCTTTTGAAGAATATATTCAGCTTCAATTGTATATCCTCAACTGGCCACATGCTGGTTTTCTCTCTGATTTCTATCCTTTTAGCTTGCCCTTTGTCTTCTTCCTAGTTATAAAGAGAGCATTGCTTGCTGCCTCACATAATAACTTACAAGCTTTATAATAAATTATTGGAAGCCTTGGATATATAACAAAAAGGACTGTTTTTTCTTAAATTCTCATAGAACCAATCATATCAGAAAGATGGGTGTGTGTGTGTGTGTGTGTGTGTGTGTGTGTGTGTGTGTGTGTTTGCTAATTGTAGGATTTTTTGAAACAAGACATTTTTTTTTCTTTGAAAATCATTGTATCATTAATTTTTAAGGACATAATTATAGGAAGTATTATAAGAGTACCTTGAAAATCTCTCCAAAGGGACAAGATAAAGCCAAGATAGTTCAAAAGTTCAGATTAAAAGCTTCAAAGTGTAAGCTTGGAAGAAAGGAAATTCCTCTGGGAACACTATCATTTTCTTACATTCCCACCAATGCTTTGCTGGTTTGTTCTGAAGAACCATTTTCTACAGAGCTCTCATTACCATTTCTGCTGCGACTAGCCACAGTAGCTTAAATCATGGTTTTTAAAAGACAATGTATTTATCCATGTTATCATTTTGCTTCTCTGTGGCCAAGGGATTAATCACTTTCTCAAGGGGCCAACTCTACCATTTTCTTTGCTTTCGGGAAGGGAGATTTTAAGAAAATGCCACTGTATGACCACAAGTTATTCTTTAAAAAGAATGTAATACATCCTTTAAACAAAGAAAATTACCCAGAGATAATTTTAGCCAGAATTCAGTTATTTAATTCATATCTGAGAGGTGTCCTCACTTCAGAGCCAAATCAGAACTAGCAGTACCTTTCTAAACATGATGAAACACTAATGTCTTCATACAAATGAGCCTTGTGGCCTGGCTGAGTGACAAGCATTTGGTTGGCTTCTATTTTCACCAGCTTAAATCTTTAAGAGGCTTTTTAGAAAACAAAATTGGTTAGAATGCATGAGTACTGATGCTTGGCTCAGACAAGAAATCAGTGTAGTGAACTCAATATTAGTATTTCAAATGTCTGCATTAGAATGCTTAATTAAACCAATAACATTGCAATAAAATATAGAAATACCAAATAAGTATTTAGGATCAGATAATTTCTAAAGAAGGAATTTATCACATATTAACACCAACTAAGTTTCTTTAGATTAATTTATTTTTTAAATCTCGCTAACCAAATAATATCACATATATCACCTCGTTATTTTCAGAGAAAACTTATGAAATATATTAAGTGTTATTTTTATGTTATAGACAAGAAAAACTGAATCAAAATAGAATTAAGAAACATTGGCTGTCATTATATATTTAATGAATTTATTAGCCAGAATTAAGTTCTTATCTGTCTTATTCTCAATCCATATTTTTCTCATTACACTATGAAGTTTGTGTCTTTGACATCTATATATAAATTAATGTATATTGATTTATTTGTATATACTTACCAACAGTATATAAATCACTCATGAAAAATTGCACTGAGAAATATCGTTTTATATCATTAAAAAGAGAAAAGGCCCTTTATATTCTAAATTAATCTATTATTCATTGTCCACATTTTTTTTGATATCTTTACCTTTCAAACTATAATTGACATGGGTGAGTTGCTTCCATTAATATGAAAATTATTGTAACAGGGTTAAAAATCCTTATATAAATTAAATATATATATATACCAAATATTCCAGAATGTTTTTTTAATATTATTATTGTTATTGATTATAGAGAGGAAGGGAGAGGAAGAGAGAGGTAGAAACATCAATTATAAAAGAGACTCATTGATTAACTCCCTCTTGCACATCTACTACTAAGGATCCAGCCCACAACCTGAGCATGTGCCCTCACCAGGAATTTAATTGTGACATCCTGGTTCATAGGTCAATGCTCAACCTCACACTGGCTTGGAAGAATGTTTGGATCTAAATATATTGAATCTAGAAAAAGCAGTTTGGATCCCCATCACAGACACCATTCCAGACTGATCAGCAAGACAAAAGCAAGTGGGACTCCAAGAACCTGCAGATGATACCTGTGGGACCAGCTCTGTGGGGGAAGGGAGTACATCTCAGAACAGAGTCAACAAAGATGAGAGACTCAAGGCAACCCAGTTTCTGGGCTAGGGAGTTCCTGGCCACTAAACAGTTGGCACAGTGCAATTGAAGTGGAGCCTCACTGGCAGCAAGTTAGAGGAAAGATCTCTTCCATAAATAGGACATCAACAATTAATTATAATGGAGAGTCCAAATAATGCACACAAGGGGCATTCCTAGAGCATCTAGCTCAGATGGACAAAGAGACTATACCAGACACTCTCTAAATTTGGTCAACCCCAAAATACTAGCAAGTATAGCAATTCTATTTAATACAGAGAAGCAAATACAAGGAATCAGTTAAAATGAGAAGACAAAGAAACAACCTCCAAATAAGAAAAAAGAAGGTATCTCCAGAAAAAATAACTAAATGAAATGGAGGTAAGCAACCTATCAGACATATAGTTCAAAGTAATAGTTATAAAGATGTTTAAGGAAATTAATGCAGATTACAACAAGGAAAATAGAAGCCATCAACAAGAACCAGACAGAAATGAAGAAAGCTATATCTGACATGAAGAAGACACTGGAAGGAATTAAAAGTCGCTTGGATGAAAGATAGGACCAAATCAGTGACTTGGAAGACCAGGTAGAAATAAATACCCATTTAGAGCAGTAAATAGAAAATAAAATTTTAAAAAAAGTAGGAAGATATTTTAAGGTAGCTCTGGAACAAAATAAAATGTTACAACATCGACATTACAGGATTACCAGAAGGGGCAGATGATGACCAAGGAACAGAGAACCTATGTAAAGAAATAATGACTGAAAACTTCCTAAACTAGGTGAAGGAAAATGTCATACAAATTCAGGAGGCACAGAGAGTCCCGATCAAGACAAACCCAAAGAAACTCAAACCTAGACACATAATTAAAATGACAAATATTAAAGACAAAGAACAATCTTAAAAGCAGCAAGAGAGAGAAAGAAAATTACATACAAAGGAGTTACCATTAGAATGTCAACTGACTTCTCAAGAGAAACACTTCAGGCCATTAGAGTGTGGCATGAAGTATTTAAAGTAATGAAAAGCAAGGATTTAAATAGTCCAAAACTACTGTATCCAGTGAGGCTATCATTTAAGACTGAAGTGAAAGAAAAAAATTTTCAGATAAAAAGTTAAAGGAATACATTACCACCAAATGAGGAAAGCAATAAATGTTAAAGGGACTGCTTTAAGAAAAAGAAAAGGACAGAGAGAGGATCATAACCATAAAGGAAATAAAAATAGCAATAAATAAATACCTTTAAATAATAACTTAAAGTGTAAATGTCTTAACTGCTGCAGTCAAAAGACATAACCCATATATATGCTGTCTACAAGAGAACCACCTCAGAAGATAAGATATATGAAGGAATGATATATGTAGTGTATACAAATGGAAATTTTTTTAAAAAGCTGGGGTAGCAATACTCACATCAGACAAAATAAACTTCAAAACAAAGATGATAAGAAGAGACAACAAAGCCACATCCTAATACTAAAGGAAATGATTCAACAGGAAAATATGTGCACCCAATATAGGAGCACCCAAGTACATTAAAAAGTCTGGATGGATTTTAAGGGAGATATTGACAGTAATATAGACATAGTATAGGACTTTAACATCCAACTGACATAGCTGGATAGATCCTCCAGGCAAAAAACTAACAAGGAAATAGAAACCTTAAATGACACACTAGGTAAAATAGGTCTAACTGATATTTACAGAACATCTCATCCAAATGCAACAGAATATACATTCTTCTCAAGTGCACATAGAATACTATCAAAGATAGAACACATGTAAGAGCACAAAGCAAGTCAATACAAATTCAAGAGAATTGTTAAAATTGCTATTGTTAAAATTGCAAACATCTTCAGATCACAGTGACATGAAATTAGAAATTAACTACAATAAAAAGAAAAAACTCAAATACATGGGAAGAAAAATAGCATGTTATTAGAAAATTATTCGGTATGCCTGGGAGGGGGGGTGGGCAATGGGGAAATATGTATACATGTAACACAATAAAAAAGAAAGAGAGAAGCCAAGATGGCAGCATAGGTAAACACCTACACTGCTGCCTCGCACAACAATTTCAAAACTACAACTAAAAGACAGAATGGACATCATTCAGAACCACAGGAAAGCTGGCTGAGTGGAAGTTCTACAACTAGAGGGAAAGAGAGGGGCTCACAGAGACCCAGAGGAGCTGCAAAAAGCTGAGGTATGGAGACGCGCGTTTGGAGAGAGCAGGTACTGGAGAAACTGGCTGGCCTTCTTTGGTGGGAGGGAGACTGAGACTCTGAAAGGCATTGAACTCCTTATCCTACAACACTAAACCCCTGATCCAGCCGAAACTCATTTGTGGGGGAGTTTGGACTATGAAGGGGGAGAAGTGCACGGAAATTTAGGGGAGTCGCAAAAGATCAGAGGTCTGGTGGCGTGCATGGCACTGTGCCACAGAGGACAGACTGCTGATTGTGCCACTGGCTTTCACTGCTTTCACTTTGCACTGGGCAGGAGACAGACCCTCCCAACTGTGCCACTTCTAACTTCACTAAACCCCAGTTTTGGGCAAAACCTGGGGACCCAGACTCATGTGGTCCCATAGCACAGGGGAGCCAGAAAAGCAGCAGTCTAGGGGAACTGTGAGAGAAAGAGCGTGTGCACAGGGACTGCTCCAGTGATTACCCAGTCACGTGAGACTCAGGGGCCATGGAGGGCAGGCCCGACTGGAAGGCAAGGTGGTCCCTTAAGCCCTGAGACTCCATCTATTCCAAGCTCAAGAGAGGCTTTGCGGTTTTTCAAGTCTGGTATCATAAGGCTGAATCTAGCACAGAAGTTCTCCCAGCATAGTGAAAATGCCAAGTCAAGGGAAGGGATCACAAACAAAAGAAATGGAGAAAAAAAACACGACTGGATATAGAGTTCAAAACCACCCTTATAAGGTTTTTCAAGAATATGCTAGAAAAATTGGATAAATTTAGTGAGACCCAAGAGGAGATGCAAAAGGACAAATAGAGATGCAAAAGATCCAGCTAGAGATGATAAAGGACCAAATAGAAATTAAACTTACACTGTCTGAAATAAAAAATATTATACAGAGACCTAACACAAGACTAGCAGAAGGCAAGAATCAAGTCAAAAATTTGAAATATAAAGAAGCAGAAAACACTCAACTGGAAAAGCAAGAAGAGAAAAGAATCCAAAAATGTGAAGATAATGTAAGGAGACTCTGGGACAGCTTCGAGCATACCAACAGCAGAATTGTGGGGGTGTCAGAGGAAAAGAGAGAGCAAGATACTGAAAATCTATTTAAAGAAATAATGACTGAAAAACTTTCCACATCTGGTAAAAGAAATAGAGTTACAAGTCCAGGAAGCACACAGAACCCCATATAAAAGAAATCCAAAGAGGACTACACCAAGACACATCATAATTAAAATGCCAAGAGCAAAAGACAAAGAGAATATTAACAGCAGCAAGAGAAAAACAGTTTATTACCTACAAGGGAGCACCCATATGACTGTCAGCTGACTTGTCAACAGAAATGATGCAGGCCAGACGGGAGTGGCAAAATATATTCAACATGATAAATAGCAAGAACCTACAACCAAGAATACTCTATCCAGCAAAGCTATCATTCAGAATTGGAGGGCAGATTAAGAGCTTCACAGATAAGAAAAAGCTAAAGGAGTTCATCAACTCCAACCAGTATTATATGATATGCTGAAAGGTGCTCTTTTAGAAAAGGAAGAAGAAAAGGTAAAAGATAAAAAATTATGAACAACAAATACATATCTATCAACAAGTGAATCTAAAAATTAAGTGAATTAAAAATTTGATCAACAGAATAAACTGGTGAATATAATAGAATCAGGAGCACAGAAAGGGAGTAGACTGATAATTCTCAGGGTGAAAGGGGGAAGAGGGGTACAGGGAGTGACTGGAGAAAAATCATACACATATGGACTCATCAATTGGGGGGGAAAAGTAAGGGTAGAGGGAGGGGTGGGAGCGGGGTGGAGGGGATCTATGGAGGGGAAAAAAGAGAGACAAATGTAATAATCTGAATAATAGAGATTTAATTAAAAAAAGGAAAAAAATAAAGGTTATTAAATTATTTTTAAAAAAGGAGGGAACATTTCCAAGCTCTTTTTATGAGGCTAGCATTAACCTATTTGCAAAGCTAGATAAAGAGACCACAGTGAAAGAAAATTATAGGCCAATATCACTAATGAAAACATACACTAAAATCTCTAACAAAATATTATCAAATCAGATCCAGCACTATATTAAAAAGATCATATACCATGATCAGATGGGATTTATTTCATAGATTAAGGATGGTACAATATATATAAATCAATAAATGTGATACATCACATAAATAAATTGGAAAACACAAACCACATGATCATATCAATAGATGAGAAAAAGCAATTGACAAAATTTAGCACCATTTTTTATAAAAACGGTCAGTAAAGTGGGAATAGAGACATCATACTTCAACATAAGCATATTGTGATTGGAAATTAACTATATTTCATGACCTGCCATTCTGGTGATTTCTTTATGAAAATTGATTGTTGAAAAATATATTTTTAAAGTCTATTCATTAACCTGGAAAGTACTCTGGTTTCTAGGTATTTCTGATTTCCAAGTGTTTTTGAATATATATAGAAGTGTTAATTATATTTCTTTAGCAGTAAGGATCATAATTGAGGCTCTTTATATGTACACATTCATGAACATATGTTCATATATGCACATATCTTATGTACATAAATGTAAGTGTTGTTTCTTACATTAAGAATGACTAAGCCCCACTGGCTGCTCTGAAAAGCCATCTTTGTATTGTTCTTGTGGTTTCGTCTCGGCTTGTTCCAACCACCTCCACCGCCGTGGACTCCAGCAGCTTCTTTGCCAGAGTCCCCCAATTCGCTTTTTTTTTTTAATTCTCTGCATAGGATCACCTGCATGCCCCATAGGGTCACGGCTGTGACACCAGCTCCGAATCACCACCAAGACTTAAAGGAAAAGGAAGTTGTGGAGGAGGCAGAGAATGGAAGAGATGCACTTGCGAATGTAAATGCTAATGAGGAAAATGGGGAGCAGGAGGCGGACAATGAGGAAAAGGAAGGTAAGAGGAGGAGCAGGAAGAGGAAGGTGATGGTGAGGAGAGGATGGAGATGAAGATGAGGAGGCAGAGGCAGCTACAGGCAAACGGGCAGCTGAGGACGATGTTGACACCAAGAAGCAGAAAACTGATGAGGGTGACTAGACAGCAAAAAAAGGAAAAGTTAAAGGCCTTCGCGACCTATTCACCCTCCACTTCCAGTCTCAGAATCTAAACCTGGCACCTTCGAATAGAGACTCCCTACTGCCTGCCCAGCCACCCACCTAGGACAGTGCCACCTACAGATGACACGCACTCTACGCCACCCAACCAAAACTACAACCTGAATTTGCAACAGGAGAGAAAAAAAGAACCAAAACTTTCAAGGCCCTGCTATTTTTCTTAAAAGTACTTTAAAAAGGGAAAAAAAAAAAAAGGAGTGACTAATAGCAAAATAGCATACTCAACTACTAACATATCAGATAAAAAACTTGCCATCCATGTTTATTTTACTTTTTTATTGTTTAAAGTATTATAAATAGTAATACATATGTCTCCTTTTTTTCCCTCCATTGACCTCCCCCTGGCCTTCCCTACCACCAGTATATGCCCTCCCCTCCCCTTCCCCCACTTTCCAGTGTCTTGTATCCATTGGTTATGCATACAAGTCCTTAGGTTGATCTCTTAAGGCCCTTTCCTCCCCCAACTTCCCCTGCCTTCCCAATGTAGTATGACAGTCTGTTCACTGCTTCTTTGCCTCTGTATCTATTTTTTTTTACCCCTGATTCTTTTCTCTGCAGGCTAGAAATAAATCTATAAGAACAAAAAAATGTTTTGAGTCCCAATTTCAATGTCCAATAGTTCTGAGTCCCAGTTTCAATGTCAAACAGTTCCTTATGTGTACACATCAGCAATGGTATCTGGATGATGGACAAATGGTGGCAATGTAGATCCGACCCTCTCTGGTTTGATCCTAGGCATTCTGTAGCAATGCACAGCTGTTGACTGCTAGCATGGCAAGGTGCCATCAGCGTCTTCCATTTTTTTGTTTGTTTGTTTTTTTTACTTTTTATTATCCTTAAAGTTTTATTAATAGCTCTTTAGTTGTATAATAGGTTGTGTTTATATTTCACAAGTTACAGAACCAATGTTCAGCTAAACTTTTCTTGGCCTGTTGACCTGAAAGATCTCTGTGAAAAGAGTTTATTTGTCTCCTTTTACAAGAAGATAAGCTGAAACCTAAGTTCCACTTTGTCAATTTTTTCCACTTTGCCTAAAATTTGTATTTCTTCAAGTGAGGGATTTCTTCCTCCCTTTATTATTCCATTCGTACCTAATTTCTGGTGACAAAATCTTAGACCAAGTACTAGCAATTCAATGGGCAACATGTTTCAGCAGTCCACTGAAAATTATATCCTAAGCCAGTGGTTGGAAACTCATTAGTCAACAGAATCAAATATCAACAGTACAATTAAAATTTCTTTTGAGAGCCAAATTTTTTAAACTTAAACTTCTACTAATGACACTTCTTCAAAATAGACTTGCCCACACCATGGTATTTTGTGGAAGAGCTACACTCAAGGGGCCAAACAGCCACATGTGGCCCACGCACCCTGGTTTGCTGATATCTGTCCTAAGCTATTTCCTGCCTGGGGGGTTACTTACACAATTTTTGCCTACATATCACCACAAAGGATGAAAATAAGCATTAAAGAAAGAAACCAAGATGGTGGCATAGATGAACATCTAAAATGCTGCCTCACACAACAATTTCAAAATTACAACTAAAAGACAGAACAAACATCATCCAGAACCACAGGAAAGCTGGCTGAGTGGAAATTCTATAACTAGAAGGAAAGAGAGGGGCTCACAGAGACTCAGAAGAGCTGCAAAAAGCTGAGGTATGGAGACGAGCATGGAGAGAGTGGGTGCTAGAGTGCCTGGCTGGCATCCTCTAGCAGGAGAGAGACAGAGACTCCCAACTGCATTGAACCCCTTATACTAACGCACTGAACCCCAGGTCTGGGTGGGACTCATGGGGGGGGGGGGAGTTTGGACTGTGAAAAGGGAGAAGTGCATGGAAATTTAGGGGAGCCCTGAAAGGGCAGAAGTCTGTGAAGAGGACAGGCAGCAGAGTGCCTGGCTGGCTTCCTCTAGTGTGAAAGAGACAGAAACTCGTGTCTGCACTGAACTTCAATTCTGATTGCATTGAACTCTAGTTCCAGGCAAGACTCACACATAGGGCATCTGGACTGTTGGAAAAGGGAGGAGTACACAGAAACTTAGGGGAGTCTCAAAAGGCAGAGGTCTGGAGGCGCATACACATGCACACACAAACGTGGGAGAGAGCACAGAGAGGGCTGAATGTTGATTGTGCCTCTGGCTTTCTCTAGTGGGAGGAAGTCAGAACCTCCCGATTGTGCTGAACTCCAGTTCCAACTGCATTGAACCCCAGTTTCAGGTGAGACCCTGGGGACCCAGACCCATAGGGTCCCTGGAGCACACAAAAACTTAGGAGAGTCACAAAAGGCAGAGGTCTGGAGATGCATGCATACATATACATGTGAGTACCAGTGAGCCCAGAGAGGGCTCCAGCAATTACCAAGGAACACTGAGGCCCAGAGTCGTGTAGGGCAGGGCTGACAGGAAACCAAGGCTGTCTGCTCAGCCCTGAGATTCTGCCCCATCCAAGTCAGCACAGCTTTTGCAATTTTGCAAGTATTGTAAGGCTGACTCCAGCATAGAATTTCTTCTGGCATAGACATAGCTAATCCTCATAGCCAGTTGGCCTAGAGGTCAATTCCCCCTAGACTTAATTACAACAAGGCTGTACACACAGTCCACAAAAGGGGTGCATTAAGAGAGTCCACAAGGAGTGGGATATTCAAAAATGAATTTGAGATTGCCCTACCTTACCTACCCCAGAGGCTCCCAGTTTAGCTTAAGATTTAATAGACAATATTATCTGGTAACTAGAGGCCCAGTGCATGAAATTTATGCACAGGGGAGAGTGGATGTATTCCTCAGTCCAGCCTGCACCCTCTCCAATTTTGGACCCCTCAAGGGAGTCCAACTGCCTGTCAGACAGTTGGACATTCCTCCCACAATCCAGGACTACTGTCTTCTAACCATGGCTTGCCTGATTGCCCTTAACTGCTCCTGCCTGACAGCCTGATCACTCCCTAATCACTCCCCTGGCAGCCTGGTTATTCCCAACTGTTATCCCCTGCAGGCCTGGTCCCCCCGCCCCCATCCAATTGCCCTCCCTTGCAGGCCTGGATCCCCTGCAACTTCCCTCCTTGTAGGGCTGGTTGCCCCCAACTGCCATCCCCTGCCAACCCAGTCACTCTTAACTACCCTCCCTCACCGACCATCTTTTGGTGGCCATCTTGTGTCCACATGGGGCAGTCATCTTTGACCACATGGGGGCGGCCATCTTGTGTTTTGGAGAGATAGCCAATTAGCATATTATGTCGTTATTAGTTAGGATGGGGCTTTCACTGCATTTGTTAAACTGCAGCTCAGAGTAGATTGGGGGAAAGGATATGGCAAAAGCAAGAGAAAGCACATGCCAAAACAATGAATTTAGGATGAGTAGTAGTAGTACAAGAAGTTTTAAGGCTCTCTTGAGCAGATAACATACAAATAAAATTCTATAACTTTTATTTTTAAATTTTAATGAATCTTTTAATACATGTCATAATTTCCCTTTCTAGAAAGTCTTTCTTGAGTGGATTATTCTTTTCATAATCATATAGCAAAAAAAAGTTTAAACAATTAGTAGCAATATTGAAAAATCAAAAACTATAATAAATTGTCCCTTTTTAGATACATTAATACTGATTGTAAGGATTTTAAAATTATTTTGAAACCTTTCAAGAAAATTGATTAGCAGCTGAGGTACATGCCCTTGACTAGAATCGAACTTGGAACCTTTCAGTCCGCAGGCATCAGCTCTATCCATTGAACCAAACCAGTTAGGGCTGTATGAGGATTTTTTAATGTATGGGGATGACTGGTGTGACAAATGTTAATTCATCTTTTTTTATCATCTAATCTCAGTTTGATGTTTCATATAACAGGGACAATGATGTCAAAGTTGTTCTATTTTCCCCAAGCTTTCTTTCCTCATTTACTTTTGCTGGAAACCATTATTTTTTGTCTTGAAAAATACCTTCTGGTTTATATTATTTTTAAATTATGCCCTTTAACCATAGACATTTTATCACTCTGATTATAAAATTATCAATAATTTGTGAAATTGACATATGTAGGGTGTCCTCCCCCAAATATGTATACACAACTTTAAATAATTACAAAGGCAGTGCTTATTGAAATACATATTTTTTTCAAAATTGAGCTATAAGCTGTTAAAGTGTATATACATTTTTTGACATCCTGTACTTTAAATCAATTTTCTTAATATTTAAAATAGAAAATTAACTGTACCTTCAATACTATCTTTATAGGCATGCTTTAAATTATATACATATATTGATTATGCAAGTTAAGGCATGAGTTAACTATGGTAAAAATGTAACTACAATTCAAATATGCTAGATTAATGATTATTTAAAACACATTCCTAAAGTGGGCAGGTAAGAAATGGGTATATAATGTCTTGTCTGCCACTGGAATTAAAATTTTGAAAAGAAACTTAACCCAAAGTATGTTATTTTTCATAGTATGTTGATGAGAGCCTCATAAAGATATGCAAACTGGCAATATGTCATCAATATATAAACTGAAGGCTCACCTCATAAAATCTGAAAGAAAGTAGTAGAAATTTGAAAATGCAATTAGTCAATGTGACAGCATGCAGAACAGACATTTTCCAGGCAGATGAAACGTGGAACTATATTGAACTAGAGGACTATCTACATGCTATTTTAGAGATTATAATCCAATATCCCATACTATGAGGTCATTATTACTTTACAATAATAAAAAGTCTTCTTCATCAGACTGAATAACATTTTCACATAGCACACAGATATCATTTCTATTAACGTAAGTTTTGTTACTTTGTTTTAATCATGTGATGGGGAGTATGGAACTTTCTCTAAATCATATAAAAATAACAGTATTTTATATTTAATATTTAGATTATATTTTTAGAACCTCACTGAAAATGTCATTTTAGAATGGCTAGTGAATGAGCCTATGTGACATGAATGGTGGCATTTTATAACAGTTAGTAAGAAACCTTGTCTATTCAACAGAACACCTCCACCTTCCTGCCAGGGCCCAGACAGGACACATGATGGCTCTCTATTGATTACCATTGAGTCACATGTACTTGTAGGCTGATTAAATGAATGATTTGTCTGAGAATATGGTGGGGTGTTTAGTAAAGTTAATACATGAAAACAAGCATAAATATTTTGTTTTATAAATCTCATTGCTAAGAGAAATTTTATATCAGGCAATGCAAAATACGTGAATGTCATGTTGAACTTGAGTGAGTGTGATTAGTGACTTTGCCTTATGGTATTGCTGAAAACCAAATCTAATAAATAATTACATCAGAATATAAATTCAATGTTCACTTTAATAATATATGATTATTTTTTGCTACTGAACATCTGCTTCTGAAAAACACAATTTCTTTTCCAGATTTTGCTGTACATTTGTATGGTTTTGTCTGCTGTTCATGCTGAAAATGACACTTTATGCAAATATTTTATGCAAATTTAAAACTGAAGCCAAACATCAGAGGGGGAGTAAGAAATGAATAGGTTAATAAGGGGTAAACTCTCCTAGCTAGAAGCCTTGTGTAGCTCAACAACCTTTGCAGTTCACTATGTATATACTGTTTCCCCACCAGTGTCAAGTTCACTATTCATTATGAATTGCATTATAACCAACATTTTAAATAAAATCTTTACAGAGAAGAAAGTGATTTCAATAAGGAGTACAAGTCAACTTTGGTTATGATTTCTGAAAATTCCAGTTGATCTTGTGGGAAGTTGATGGTAAATGTTTTTTATAACATCTAAAAAGATTACTCAATAAATTGTAGAGAATTTGGGTATTTTAATATGTAAATTTAAATAAGAAAATTATTTTATGTAAGGCTATATTAAACTTAATGCTAATGCACAGAAAAGTTTGTAATGGATTAGGCAATATTCTTTGGGAGTGTTTAAAAATGGAAATAATGCTAACTAGGAACAAGCTTTGATTTACTTGAGAAGTAATTCATTATCAAACTTCTAATAAGAGGAAAGCTATAATGTGATTAGATTTCTGCTAAACACTTGAAACTTTCTGCTTTGCTGAGAACTATAGTCAAATTGATTCATATATAATGTGTCTGTTTTCATGTAAAATATTTCTCAGTAATGAAGAACTAGGATCAAATTTAGCACATGTGTAACAATAGTGATTTGTAAAGATAGGACAACATTCTGTAATTTTCACATAATAATAATAGAGCTACATCAAAGAATAAATATATAGGCAATAATGAAGGTGTTTAACATAAATCAGTCTAAATTTACAAATTTTCCTAAAAGATTCTTTGGTGATATTCTAAATATATGAATTGTTGTGCACCCATTCAGAACTCACATTTTAAACCTCAGCATTATTCCATTTAATTATGAACTATGAATGGCCCAGAAACCATTCTTGGTGTTACCCATGATTATTTTTAAAAAATATATATTTTATTGATTTTTTTACAGAGAGGAAGAGAAAAGGATGAAGTAGAAACATCGACGAGAGAGAGACATCGATCAGCTGCCTCCTGCACGCCCCACACAGGAGATGTGCCTGCAACCAAAGTAAATGCCCTTGACCAGAATCAAACCTGAGACCATTCAGTCCGCAGGCAGTCGCTCTATCCACTGAGCCAAACCAGTTTCGGCATACCTATGGCTTTGTTAAACTTTGTTAAAAAATAAATGACTCTCTGCCGAAACCAGTTTGGCCCAGTGGATAGAGCTTCAGCCTGCAGATTGAAAGGTCCCGGGTTCGATTCTGGCCAAGGGCATGTATCTTGGTTGTGGGCACATCCCCAATGGGGGGCGTGCAGGAGGCAGCTGATTGATGTTTCTCTCTCATGGATGTTTCTAACTTTCAATCCCTCTCCCTTCCTCTCTGTAAAAAAATCAATAAAAAAATAAACTTAAAAAATAAATAAATGACTCTAGCAAAGTAATTGAAAATCGTAACCTAAATAAAACAGGTAATCTAGCTCAAGATAGTGAGAATACATACATGTTTAAGACTCTGATCAGGTATTCATTTTACATTATAAGCCTATTTTTGTTGAGTAATCCATAACTGCAATATATGAAAGATTACTTTATGCATTTGTCTTATGGTCAGTATCAGAATAAAAATACAGTGGTACCTTGAGATACGAGTGCCCTAACATATGAGATTTTTGAGATACGAGCCATCTAGCGAGCAATTTTTGCTTTGAAATATGAGCAACATTTGAGATAGGAGTAATCGCTTGGATCAGCCGGCTGCACACGGCCCATCAGTTTAGCGCAACTCGAGCGTCTCATAGTTTCCCACGCCTCAAGGTTACATACTCATTTATGCAATACAGAGCACCCTTTTCTATAAATTCCTGTCAAGATACATATTGCCATCTTTGTGGTTGTTGTTGTTTTAAAGAAAGAATATCAAGAGTTCTCTTAATAACTTGAGATCTATAGGAGTGTATTTGAATATCTTTCAATAATGAATAAAATGCTCTGAAATCTTATAAATTGCCCAATTTAGTTCTCTGTTGCCAGGTGGAAACTGTACTGCTCACAAAATAAAAATGAATAACCCAAGAAATTAATACTTCTTGGACTTAAATGAAAGAGAGAATATTTTCAAGGTTCTTTAAAAAGTGAGTTGTTTATGCTTCAAAAAAATAAATAAATAAAATAGATAACCAGAAGCTTGACCAGTTTTGAGAAGAGAAGTTGCTGCTATATAATTAACAGTGGGATTAAAGTATGTTATCACCCTATTGAGATTCCACACACAAACATCAAATGTGCACTCTTGATTTTTAAAGGAAATTGTTCAATCAAAGACTTGGAAGGGTATTTCAGAGTTCTGAGGGCTCTGTTTACTTTCTGCTTTGTTTTCATTTTATCAGTATACTGGAAAAGGGAACAACTTCCTCCAATTGCTTTTCTTACAGATGCAAACACACACACATTTTAAAATCTTCATTTCCCCATGTATTTTGTATTATCTTCCTAGTGTTCTCTTTTATTCAGTGAAAGCTCACTGCATGACAATTAGAGGAGTTTCTTGTAAACAAGGCTTTTCATAAGGTCAAGGACTAAACAAGAATCAATTATAGTCATGGACAAACGAAGAATTCTCTGCTCTGAATGCTGACCGAGAGACCCAGTGGAAATTTTTGCTGCTGAATTCTTCCCTAAGGTCATAAAGGAAGTAAGTTTTGCAATATGTAGGGATGATGCCAGGACACACATCTGGTCTCATACTCCAAGAAATAACTTACTTTGATTCATGAGAAGGTGGTGAAGTTTAAGAAAAATGGTACATAAAACTCAGCAAGAGGAGAATTGTTTTCCAATGTTAGCACAAGGCTACCTTTTGGCTTTCAAAGTTGTTTTTTATGAAGTATATATACCTTGCTCTCAAGGGCTATCCTTGAACATTGGTGGCTAAATCACATTGTGCCTACATAGGTATAAATAGCACTGCCTCTCTCCTTAACCTACTGAAGCCATGCTGGCTTTCTAAATCTATCAAAACAATCTAAATGTTGTCACTTAGAAAGCATCAGCTACTGTATAACAGTAAGGGTATACTAGAAACAAGGGAGCTGGAATATGAACTTTCGTTCCTCTGCTTTTATACTGCAAGATTCTAAGTAGAATAGCAAAGATCACGATAATGTGATAACATAAATAGCAACAACAAAAACAATGTTTCTTATGGATGGAAAATAAAATGCCTGTCTACCAAGATTTCAAGCAGTTTCAACTATCCATTTTTGGAAGAAGATTGAACATTGTCATTAAAGTGTTTTTTATTTGACACAACTTGGAGATATAATTTACATTCCACAAAATTCTGCCATTTGTTTGTGTGTTTGTTTTTAGTATATCCACAGAGTTGTGAAAAAAATCACCCCAATCAATTTTAGACCATTTTCAACACACTCAAAACAAATCCCCTCCAATACCCATTCACAATCCACTCTTCCTTCCCCAGGCTTAGGCAACCTTTAATGTACTTTCTAAATATATAGAGAATTGCCTACTCTCAGGCATTTTCTATAAAAGGATTTTTTCCTTTGTACTTTATTATCTCACTTAGCTTAATTTTTCCAGAGTCATCCACACTGTAGTACATATTAGTGTTCCATTCCTTGTTACTAATTAGTAATAACCCATTGCATATAAAATTTGTCTACTTGCCAATTGGTGAACATTTGGTTTGTTTCCACATTTTTTTTCTATTATAAATAATTAGAGGCCTTGTACATGAAATTCATGCACAGGGATGTGTGTCCCTCAGCCCAGCCTGCAGCCTTTCTAACCTGGGACCCGTCGATGGATAGCTGACTGCTCCAGGCAGTTGGACATCCCTCTCACATTTCAGGACTGCTGGCTCCCAACTGCTTGCCTGCCTGCCTTCCTGATTGCCCCTAACCACTCCCCTGCCAGCCTGATTGATGCCTAACTGCTCCCCTACCAACCTGTTTGCCCCTAACTGCCCTCCTCTACAGGCCTGGCCAACACTAACTGCCCTTCCCTGCAGGCCTGGTCACCCCTAACTGTTCTCCCCTTCATGCTTGATCATCCCCAACAGCCCTCCCTTGCAGATCTGATCCCTCCCAACTGCTCTTCCTTGCTAGCCATCTTGTATTGGCCATCTTGTGTCCACATGGGGGCAGTGCCCGTTGACCACATGGGCACAGCCATCTTGTGTGTTGAAGTGATGGTCAATTTGCATAATATTATTTTACTAGATAGGATTAGATAGAATAGAGGCCTAGTGTATGGTGGGGGCAGGCTGATTTTCCCTGAAGGGTGTTCCAGATCAGGGTGGGGGTTCCCTTGGAACATGGGGTGGCCTGGACAAGGGGTCTATAGTGGTTGCAGGCCAGCCATGCCTCCTAAGTGGAGACCCTGGTATCTGGGATTTATTTTTCTTCTATAATTGAATCTTTGTAGCTTTGAGCCGAGCCAAGCCTCCTGCTAGCTCTATGGCCACAGTCTTTTTGTTGGGATTTATTTATCTTCCATAATTGAAATTTTGTAGCCTTGAGTGGAGGCCTGGGCTGCCCATGGCAGGTAGAAAGCTTAGTTTCCTCCATCGCCTGGGAAACCAAAGCCTCCTGCTCTCTCCATGGCCTCAGACATCTTGGTTGGGTTAATTTGCATGCTCATTCTTGATTAGCTGATGTGCATGGCTTGTGTATGTTGCAGAAGTATGATCAATTTGCATATTACTTTTATTAGGTAGGATTATGTTATGAACATTTATGCATAAAGTGTAAATGTTATTGGTGAGAAGTTCACCTAATCCCCACCACTTGCCAGGGGATGTGGGCTTCCTACAATGTCACAAGAAAAATAAATTTCTGAGGTTTGCATGGGAGAAAGAGGTATTGCAGAAAGCTTTATTTCTGTGAAATCAAACACCTGAGTTTCCAAGCTCCTATTTCCCTTTATTCAACCAAGGAGAAAGTCCAGCTATTCCTAGGATTAAAGTTATTGCGCAGAGTTCCCACTCCACATCTGCACACTCCAATCAAGCATCAGGCTAGATTAGTTTGTGGTCCCAGCTTTAGTACATCAGTTCATTGTGTGTGCGGTCCACATGTCTATGGAGGATACATGGGAGAATGCAAGAAGGCCACAATAGCAAAGAGAGCCAGGAGCACCAAGAAAGTGACTCTTTTTTGGTGGGAATTATGTATTCCCACAGTTTTGTGGGCTTTCATCAACGCCACTTCCTCTAATCAATGATCTCTGTTCCCAGGTTTGACTGGTAGCAAGTGCCCTACATCATCCTGACTCACTGCACATGCTTCCATCTTCCCCTTTGTACAGGAAATGGATAGGTGGTTTCCTTGGGAATTTTTTACATTTTGAAGCCACCTAGATGGCCGTGTTTATAATGTCTGGCCTCCCATTCATTTATTTTCCTCTAATTAATAACTAGCTAATTACAAAGGGAAAGAATTTCTGGGTAAAATGGTAACTCTGTGTTTAATCTTTTTTCTAAGACCCAATATAATAGGAGATCAAATCATTTAAACACAGAATTTAGGAGAGATTAGAAAAAATACCAAAGAAGCAAAGTCAGGTCTGTGACCCATGGTAAACCTACAATCCTCCAAGGAGCGAACCACAGACTCAAGGGTTGTTGGACTCCAGGGAAGATAGAATCCAAACAGGGTTTGGACCCTTTTACTTGAAGTT
Source organism: Lasiurus borealis (assembly GCA_004026805.1). NCBI lineage: Eukaryota > Metazoa > Chordata > Mammalia > Chiroptera > Vespertilionidae > Lasiurus > Lasiurus borealis. Next base: position 127,682 of record PVJN01001671.1, read on the forward strand.
AATCATTCTGCTAAAATAAGTTTAAAAAATTCATGGAAATGTTGTGGGGAATGCAGTACCTAAAAACAACAATGATATTCATAAAATATAAAAAGGAAGATAAATTGACTTTCACAGAATAGATTATATTTGGCGCTGGATAATACTGGAAGGAAACAAAAAGAAAATTGAGGTAGTGAAACAATAGGATAGTAGAATTAAGGAACAAAAACAATAATAATTAGGAAAACTATTTCACAATACTATAATTTAATACAACATTTATTTAACGAAATTACATATATGCCCTAGTTGCTTTGGCTCCGTGGATAGAGCATCAGCCTGTAGACTGAAGAGTCCCGGGTTCAATTCATTCAGGTCAAGGGCACATGCCTGGGTTTCAGGCTCTATCCCCAGTAGGGCACATGCCTGGGTTTCAGGCTCTATCCCCAGTAGTGCAAGAGGTAGCTGATCAATTAATCTCTCTCATCATTGATCTTTCTAGCTCTCTCTCCCTTTCCCTTCCTCTGTGAAATCAATAAAAATATATTTTTGTAAAATTACATATATTCTCTCATTTTTAATTTTTCAGTTTCACACACAAAAAATGTTATGTTGAAAAGAGTAGTCTTAGTTTATGTGAGTAGTCTTAGGTTATGTTGAAACATACCTTTTTCCTGCCCTAATTTTATTTATCTCTTGTTCAAGTTCAGACTCTAAATAGGAGGTAGGCTCAGCATTTTCAGTGTTAGACTTTTAACTAATATTTGTAATTCATCTGAATGTCATTAAACATTGGAAATAATCTTAAATTGATATATATTATGCTGAACGACTTTCAAATATCTATTTTAAGAAAAACTTGGCTAGAAAAAATTGTAAAAAGAAGATAATATATATTTGCTTAGAAAATATAGCAGTTCATTTCTCTCTAAGGAGACATAATCAATTTGATAATTATTGCTAATAATAGTTAATATCCTTCAGAAATTTTTCCACTCAACTTTAACTCAACAGGTGGAATATAACTCAAGCAACAGTAAATGAGCAGAATGAAACTTTTGGCTATATATAGTTTTAACAATAATATACAATGCCAGTATTTTCCTGAGGACTAATGATCAACTGGAAGGGAATGTGGTCCTAGGGCCATTAACTCCATGTGGCCATTAATTCTGTTGAAATATCTTATAATAAGAACATTTGTAACAATTACTTCCAGTCTTGTAATACAATTTTTGTGCAGAGCATTTTAATCTTTTCATTTTTTGAAAATGCTCTTTTATTACCACTGGAAAAAATATCAGTGACATTGTGATCAGCATTTAAACAGATTCAAATTGTGCTATTGTACGTGTTGTGAATATATTGGCGTTGTTTTCTTTCTTATAATACTACAAAGGCAAAGCTATATTGTATCTTCATTAATCTAATGATTCCCTGCAATTTAAAGCCAATGCACCTATTTAAAAAGTTTGCTGTGTAGTGCTCATTGGCTAATGATGAAATTTATAAAAATCAAGTTTCAAGATGTAGAGTATCTTCAGGGTTATTTCCTACAGATTAAACTTCTGAGGAATTGCCACTGCTTTAAAAATTGTTTACTACTTTCAAGATGCAGGTCAAATTCAAGATGAAGTTCTCGTACCTTGCTTTATTTGGATTCTATAAACCATGATTTCTACCAAAAATACAATTTTAGGTTTTTTTTAATAGCAGAAAACAGTGTGTTAATCTTCTATAACTCATTGACCTAATGCCCATGAAAATACTAATGTTCTATAAATTAAATGTCTTAATTCTCAGAGATATAGAATAAATAATTTTTTATTATTTCTAAAAATAAAAATATCAGAAAAATTTTAAAGGGAGATTCTATCTAAATAACACTGTAAATGACATGGATATGTATGAAAATATTAACCAATACCACAAGAAAATATAATATTAAAGATTATGTACTTGTAGTTGGTTATGCTATTTGTATAATAGTATGGAATTCAATATGTTATTAGCAATTTTTATATTACACATATGTAGAGAAGTAACCTACATTTTTATCTGATATATATTATTGAAACCAAGAGATAAAATAGTAAATAAACCCATATCTGATACAAGATGAAACAAGCAATTTTAAAAGACCATGTTAAATTAAGGCAAATTAAATCTTACACTACTTAAAATGAACATGATGTTATAAAAAACTGATGTCACACCTATTGACAATACAAGTGCCAAAAGCATGTGTATTATTTTAAAGCTAACCTAATTGGGGGATGTGTTTGAAGTACAGTAATAGAAGCAGGCACTAATCTCTGTCATGATACACTAGGTCACCATTCCTTAAAATTCCATTGGGTAATATTAATTGATGCAGAAATCTGAGTTACTAATAAATGAGGCAAATTTAGTCAATTACTAATTTCATGCTTTTATGATTAGGGATTTAGCTAGATAATATATGAAATTTAATACATTGACCTCAAGGGATTTTGACCATTTACAAAGAGCATGTTTTCACAGACTTATTTGCACTCTTCAATTGAAGTTCCATATTTCCATGAAGGGGCAGGAAGAGTCTAGGGCACAATGTTATTTTCTTTCTCAATGCTATAGTCTATGTGTGACTTCTTTTTGATGGAAAGCTTCATCAGAGATTAGAGCTGAATTCCTGCCTTCTAGTAGTATTTACTTGGCTCTATTTCTCTTTTGGGAAAAGTCATAAAAGACAAAACAAAATCTATGTATTAATAAATTTTATGGTAATGCAGAAAGGAGTTTCTGCCATCAATAATTTATGCACTTTTAGAAAATTAGTTTGATCTTTCACATTCTTATAAAGCCAGTTATATTTTAAGTTCAAATCAGTAATTCTAAATTCCTTCCTTCTACATCTCACTCTAAAGATATACTAATTCTCATATATTTTTGTATCACTGCTGATAATTTGTGTATAAATAGGTATTCCCTTGGGAATAGTTTAAAGTTCCCCCGAATATGCATCCCATTTAGAATTTTTTTTGCATGATAAACATACAATGAATTAAAAGTGTACTTATTAATATTTAAAAGACTTAACCCTGCCACCTATAGATGATACAGAAAAAAGACAGTATATAATATCTATGAAAAATCATTTGTCATCATAATTGCTTTTATTTTTCAAAAGTATACATTACTTACTTTAAGAATGCATGTATATAGGCTATGCTTTATTCGTTTAATGACAATTATAAGACAAACTAAAATTCATGCAACTTATTTACTGATATGATCATTACAGATGCTCATTTCATTTCCTATTAGAAAAGCAGAGTTTTTAATTCATCATATGAAGCATTCATTTGTACCAAATATGAAGGTAGGGCTGTAAGTCTGTTTTTCCTATTTGTACCAAGGACCAAATAAAAATATAGTTTAAATCAAGTCTTTCCATCTGTGGTTACCCTGATTAGAAAGAGGTCAGTAGCAGAATGGATGGTTGCCAAAAATCCTCTTTGCCCAAGTCCTCACCCCCAAAGTGAAGTAGTAAGTTGAGAATTGAGTCAATTGTGTGAATAATTGTGCTAAAAAGCATTTCCACAGAACTCTATCAATAATTTACCTAAGTTGTGATGTGGAGGTTTGGTCCATGATCAAGGTCAGAAACCTAGAAGAGGAGAGACTATTTTTATTTTCCATTTATTTATTTCCTTCCTTCCTTCCTTCCTTCCTTCCTTCCTTCCTTCCTTCCTTCCTTCCTTCCTTCCTTCCTTCCTTCCTTCCTTCCTTCATCAGACCTTCTGCCTTTTTCCCTTTCCTTCCTTCTTTCCACCCTCACTCCCTTATTTTTTCCATCCTGCCTTTCTTTTTTCTTGCCTTCCTGACTCCTGACCTCCTTCATTGTTTTTTAATAAGTTATCTTAACAAGTCTTCATTTTCCACTTCACTCTGCTTGTACAGGCCTTACTTCTAATACCCTGTTATTCTCAGTGGAGTAATTTTCTACCTTGCTGTAAAACTGAGACTTGCATGCCTCAGATTCTTTGTTCTGATAACAAAGCCTAAAACAACTTCCCTTCTGAATTGCAATTTGTGCTGTGATCAAGAAGTGAATAATATTAGCAAAACTGAGCCTCATGCTACAATTTAATACATTTATTCTAGAAAAGAAGTGGTTACTCCCCATCTTGCCCAGATACTACACATCTAGAGATTCACTGTAATAAGAAGCTTCAAATGTTCCACTCTGCAATTTAGAAAATTTAAGAATATAGCATAAAATATTATGCCAATAATTCAGGATTTGTAGAAGGGATGGCACTCCCATTTCTTCCTATTTATTATCTCCCTACTGTCCTTATTAATATGACAAGTAAGCATTTGCTAAATATCAACACTTTTCCATTCTTTACTGACAAAAAAAAAAGGAATAGTCCGCCCTGGCCAGTTTAGCTCAGTAGATAGAGTGTAGGCCTATGGACTGAAGGGTTCGAGGTTGAATGGTTGAATTCTAGTCAAGGACACATGTCCAGTTTGTGGGCTGGATCCCCAATAGAGGGCAGCCGATCAATGATTCTTATCATTGATGTTTCTTTCTCTCTCCCTCTCCCTTCCTCTCTGAAATCAATAAAAATATGTCCTTTTTAAAAAATATACATATAGTTTAATAATAAAAAGGGAAGTTACTTAATGTAAAATTGCTTATATATTAGGAAAATTAGTTCATATAATGAAAATATTTGGTAATATTCATTGAACAGAATATACTTGACATAGTTTCAGTGTTTTACATGAAATATTATATCAATTTTATGGATCAGGATACTGAGCCACAAAAAGTTATAAAAATTAATTAATGAAACCAAATAGCTTTTTTCTCTTTCTTTCTTCCTTTCTTCCTTCCTTTCTTCCTTCCTTCCTTCCTTCCTTCCTTCCTTCCTTCCTTCCTTCCTTCCTTCCTTCCTTCCTTTCTTTCTTTCTTTCCTTCTTTCTTTCTTTCTTTCTTTCTTTCTTTCTTTCTTTCTTTCTTTCTTTCTTTCTTTCTTTCTTTCTTTCTTTCTTTTTTTGTCTAAAGTTTTACATATGTCTCCTTTTTTCCCCAATTGACTCCCCACCCCAGCCATATTCACCCTGGGCAAGTCCCCACAGTCTCAATGTCTGTGTCCATTGGTTATGCTAATATGCATGGATATAAGTTCTTTCGTTGCTCTATAACCTGCCACCCCCCAACCACTTGTCTCTGGGTCTATTTTTGTTCATCAAATTATGTTGATCATTATATCCCACATATGAAAGAGATGATATTTATCCGTCTCCAACTGACTTATTTTGCTTAACATAATGCTCTCCAGGTCCATCCATGATGTTGCAAATAGTAGGAGTTCCTTTTTATAGCAGCATAGTATTCCATTGTGTGGATGTACCATGTACCATTTTTAAATCCATTCATCTGCTGATGGGCACTTAGGCTGTTTCCAATTCTTAGTTATAAATTGTGCTGTTATGAACATAGGGTTGCATATATCCTTTCTGACTAGTGTTTCTGGTTTCTTGGGATATGATCTTTAAAGTGGGATTACTAGGTCAAATGGGAGTTCCATTTTTTGTTTTTTGAGGAAACACCATACTGTTCTCCACAGAGGCTGCGCCAGTCTGCATTCCCACCAACAGTGCATGAGGGTTCCTTTTTCTCCACATCCTCACCAGCACTTATCGTTTTTTGATTTATTGCTGATAGTCATTCTGACAGATGATTAGTGATTTTGAACATGTTTTCATATGTCTCTGGGCCTTCTGTATGTCCTCTTTCAAAAACTGTCTATTTAGATCCTTTGCCCATTTTTTGATTAGTTTACTTATCTTCCTTTTGTTAAGTTGTATGAGTTCTCTATACATTATCAGATATAACATTGGCAAAAATGTTCTTCCATGCAGTGGACTTTCTTACTGTTTTATTGATGGTTTCTTTTGCTGTGCAGAAGCTTTTTATTTTGATGAAATCTCATTTGTTTATTTACTCTTCAGTCTCCATTTCCCTAAGAGCTGTATCTGTAAAGATATTACTATGATATATGTTTGCAGTTTTGCTGCATATGGATTATTGTAGGATTTTTATGGTTTCCCATCTTACATTTAAGTCCTTTAGCCATTTTGAATTTACTTTTGTGTATGGTGTAAGTTGGTGATCTAGTTTCATTTTTTTACATCTATCTGACCAAATTTCCCTGCACCATTTATTGAAGAGATTATCTTGACTACTTTGTCAAATATTAATTGAGCATAATGGCTTGGGTCAATTTCTGGGTTCTCTGTTCTGTTCCATTGGTCTATATGTCTGTTCTTTTGCCAGTACCAGGCAGTTTTGAGAATCATGGCTTGGTAATACCTGAATAGCTTTTGAATTTGTACAGACTCATTCCAATTTAAAAACTCTGTTATGTTCTAGTGAATATGATTTATTATGATAAGACAAAAATATCATTTTTAATTCTAATTATCAAGTTAGTAAGTAGTTTGGGATTCATTTAGTTTTTTTTTGTTTTGTTTTGTTTTTTTCTGGCATTTCAGATGCTCTGGTTTCTTTTTTTTCTTTTTTCTTTTCTTTTTTATTTATTTTTATTTTTTAAATTAAATCTTTATTATTCAATTACATTTGTTTCTCTTTTTTCCCCTCCATAGCACCCCTCCACCCAGCTCCCACCCTCCCTCTGCCCTTAGCTCCCTCCCATTGATCTCATCCATAGGTGTATGATTTTTGTCCAGTCTCTCCCTGTACACCCTTCACCCCTTTCCCCCTAAGAATTAACAGTCCACTCCCTTTCTGTGCTCCTGATTCTATTATATT
>PVJN01001672.1:0-20388 GCA_004026805.1 Lasiurus borealis
GTCTCTTCCTGGATGCACCACAGGACGCCAAAAGAGTGACTTTTCTGAGCTTCATTTGCGTATCCATACCGTGCATACTGTGCATGCCTCCTCTGAGTCGCAGAGTCCAAGGGGAAGGAGAAAGGTGCAGAATTGCTCACGTGTGAATGAGGCTTTACACTTTGAACTGCTACCCTGAATCAGTGACCGAATTTTGTGGATTCAGGAGCCTTTGCCAAGTTGGATTGAAGTGGGGGAGGCCCAGTGGATGGGTGGGGACTGGCCAGCCTGCACTGATGTGGGCCCCGGATGAGGGTGGGGCTCCCTATTGGGAGTTGGGACTGGCTAGGGCGAGGGTCCACGGTTGTCCTGGTCTCTGGTCTTTCTGCCTTTTGGGACGCTGGGCTTTTATTATATAGGATTCTTTGTAAAAAGTCTGCATCTTTTAATCTATTTGTCCACTTTTTCTTCTATTTAGTTATCCATCACACTATTTTATAGTAATCATCTTAAAGTTTTTATCTGGCTTATTTGTGGGTCTTCTTCTATTATCTATTTTTTCTTGACTATTGATCAATTTTTCCTATTCATCCAATTCATAATTTTATATCAGGTGCTAGACTTTTATGTTAAAAACTTACAGAGAATATAGCTGCTATTTTTCTCTAGAGATAAAAATAGAAAGCAGTGTGAGGGTCAGAGACTGAGCTGGGTTGGGATTAGGTTTTAGTTTCAGTTCATTTCTTATTTCTCTTTGGTCCTTGGTTGTGATTCCTCTGGGTTTTTTTTATAGAGAGCCAGGATGGTTTCTAGCTCCTCAGCCTGGAGATTTATTTCTGCCTTTAAGAGGTTAAAACTCAGATCTTTTAATCACACAATTTCAAAAATATTGCAAATGTCTTGAGGGGATTGACTGCAAGAAAGATTACTCCTTCTAGGTAGACACTGTTTTGTATGCACTGGCAGAATGTGGGAAGATTTTACTCTCCCTATCAGTCCCAGTCCTTCAGCCTCCTCTGCCATTCCAGAATTCAGCAAATGTCTTGTGGGAAAGTTGGCCGTATGTTTGGGGCTCCTCTACTTTGCCAAACCATTACACAACTCACATGACTATTAAACATTTCACTGGTTTCTCTTTTCCTGTGTAAAGTCTCTCTGCCCAGACCAAGCTTGAACAGTCCATGCCCAGAATCAGTAAATGTTACCAGAGAATAAAACAGCTGGTGAATGTCAGCTCTCTTAGTCCAGGCCTCAGCAAAAGAAGATTTATTCAATTGCATTGTCATTTGGGGGACAATGACTGAATATGTGAAGATGCCCAATTAAAATTCTACCCAGAAATATCACTGAGGTCTTTGCAGAGGCCTGGACCAGAACAAGCAAGAACATCATATCAAAGTAGACAAGTGTTACTAGAACTGAGCAAGAGGAAGCTTTATGAGCAATACCTTATGTCAGTGAAAAGCAATAGTAGTACTATACTGAATAAGAATCCAGTTCTGTTTTAGCCTGGCCTTGAAAAGAGAACTGATTCACTTAATGGAGTAAGTGCCTGGGGTTCTTAAACAACATAAATGTACAGATCAAGAGGGAAGTAATAGACTGTCTGCTAAAAGATCAGGTAACAATCCCAGATTTTTGGAAATACACCATCAGTTTCAAATTTATATTACATTTAACTCAATGATATTAGAAGAAAAGATGAATGTTGGGATATTATGTAAAAACTATAGTGTGGGGGGAGTGTCCCTTAACCCAGCCTGCACCCTCTCCAATCTGGGACCCTTCAGGGGATGTCCAGATTAAGGTTGATCCTAGGAATTGGGCCTATGGGGGAGGGGGAGCGGGGAGGGTCCTTTAACCCAGCCTGCATCCTCTCTCCAATCTGGGACCCCTCAGGGGATGTCCAGTTTAGGGCTGATCCTAGGAATTGGGCCTAAACCGGCAGTTGGACATCCCTCTCACAATCAGGGACTTCTGGCTCCTAACCACTCACCTGCCTGCCTGCCTGATTGCCCCTAGCCACTCTGCATGCTAGCCTGATTGCCCCTTAACTGATTGACACTTAACTACTCCCCTGCCAGCCCAATCACCCCCCAACTGCCCTCCCCTGCAGGCCCAATCGCCCCCAACTGCCCTCCCCTGCAGACCTGATCCCCCAACTGCCCACCCCTGCCAGCCTGATCACCCCCAACTACCTACCTCTGCCAGCCTGGTCACCCCCAACTGTCCTCCCCTGCCAACCGGATCACCCCCAACTGCTCTTTCCTGATGGCCATTTTGTGGTGGCCATCTTGTGACAATGTGGGGGTGGCCATATTGTGGCAGCCATCTTGTGATGACATGGGTGGTCATCTTGTGATGATGCGAAGTCATGAGGGCCACCTAGGCTTTTATTAGTATAGATAATGCTTATTACGTTCATCTTATTTTGATGTTTTATTCATAAAGAGTAAGCTAATTTAGAGACTTGATAAAGATGCCTTTCACCTTAAGAAAACTGATAGAATGCAAGCTAAAAAAAAAATTGGAGTGGGAGATATGCGCATTTAACTAATTGAAAGCTAGTGTGTCCTAAGCATTGTACTTGGCACTGGGTGTACATGGAAAAGGTGCTAACCTCTTGCTTTGGATTGAATGTTTGCATCTCTCTTCCAAATTCATATGTTGAAGCCCTAACCCGCAACATGATAGTATTTGGAGGTGGGGCCTCTGTTATTCCATTTATTTATTCATTCATTGGTTGATTCTTGTATGGGCCCTGACTGAGAATTGAACCTGAAATATTGATGCATGGGGAAGATGGGGCCTTTGAAAGGTAATCAGGTTTAGATGAGGTCATGCCAGTGGAGCCCCCACTGTGGGATTAGTACCCTGATGAGAGTAAACACAAGATCTCTCTCTCTCTCACCCATACTCTCATATGTGAAGATGACTCTCACCAGAGCTTGACCATGCTGGTACCCTGATCTCGGACTTCCCAGCCTCCAGACTAGGAGAAATAAATATCTGTTGTTTAAGCCACCCAGCTTACAGTCTTTTTTATAGCAACTCTAGCAAACTAAGACAATGCTTCTCTTGTACCTTTGAAAAGTAAGCCTCATGATGAACTTAAAATGTGATTAAATCAAGAATATATATATATTTTAAGCATTATTTATGACTACTTAAAAATATTTTTTTAAACTTTGTAATAATAGGATTCTTCTAGTAAGATTTACTTCCTAGATACTATTTTGCTAAAATAATATATCCTTACTATGAGAGCAAAAGTACCATTTCCCTACTGAGTTTAATTTAACTGTCCAGATCCAAATGGGAAAAACATACTATCCAATTTTCAAAACCGGGCAAGTACTATGAGTTCTACAAGCATATTTTTTTCCCTTCTACTTCTCTCATGAAGAAGAAATGCGAGAAGACTAAGAAGAAAACTAGGTTCACCCAAGAGAAGCAATAGTGGTGGAGGAAAGAAATTTAAAAGGGACTGAACACAAGTTATGTAAGACTACCAAGTAAAACATGAGTGGGAAAGGAAAGAGGTTTTTAGTTTCTATTTCTTTTTTAAAAATATTTTTATTTATTTCAGAGAGGAAGAGAAAGAGTAAGAAACATTAATGATGAGAGAGAATCATAGATTGGCTGCCTCCAGCATGCCCCCTATTGGATGGGGTTGGAGCTCACAACCCGGGCATGTGCCCTTGACCGGAATGGAACCCGAGACCCTTCAGTCCACAACTTGATGCTCTATCTATCCAAACCCGTTAGGGCTTAGCTTCTATTTCTTTAAAAACAGGCCTCAATAGAGAAAGAAAGTGGGCTAAGGTGGATAAACCACATTTCCTCTCTAAGATCATGATTGAGTTGCCAATATTAATTCTGCCAGGCTGCCTAGTTGATGGTATTATACCTATAAATCTTAATTCATAATTAGAAGTATATTTTTTTGTATTGGTTCAAATTTCATTTGTTTCACTCTTTCATAAAACATACTTCAGACTACTTTCTAGATTTGCCCCTTTAAGGCCATGGGTTCAATTTCTCCTATAGCTTTGCTGATGGAATAATGAAATGTATGGAACAGAGCCACAATTAATAAATCAGTTTTCATATATGCTTTTAGTTTTCTGTATCTGGGGAAGGGTAAGAGGTAGCTGTTTCAGGGGAGATTTATACTTGCGATGTTCCAGGTCCATGCGCAATGTCCGTCTCTTAATCTGTGAAAACACAAGTCACCTCTTCAGGGAGCATCAGTGCAGAGAAGCTTCTTTCTAAGGCCCGATCTGGGGCAACCAGCTTCCCTACTTCCGGCCCCGCCCCCTCCCTGGCAGTTGCTAGGAGACGTGATGTCACAGGAAGCGGGGCCTGGAATAGGTTAAAAAGAGGGGAAGCCCCTCCCCCTCAGCAACCTTAGCTACCGGTGCTGGTGCTCGAGCTGTTTGTAGGCCTGGGGTTAAGGGTCTGGCTTGCGCTAGCCCCCCGCGACCCGGCCGCCGCCGCGTCGGTGGGCTCCCGCCCCCCTGCCCCGCCGCTGGGCCGCCGCCGGGCGGGAGACTCCGAACCGCGGCCGCCGTTTCCACACTCCGCTCGCCACGTCCCCGGTCTCGGCCAGCGGCGCCGCGTGACGGGTGACCTTTCCAAGCCCAGGGCGATGACGGCTCCCGGCCCCAGGTCGGCCCGGCCTCCCGGGCGCCACACGCCGCGGCCCGTGCTTGTCCCGCCGCCGCCGCCGCGGCCGCTGCTGCTGCTGCTGCTGCTGGCGGCCGTGGGGCCGGCGCGTGGCTGGGAGAGCGGGGACCTGGAGTTGTTTGACTTGGTGGAGGAGGTGCAGCTCAACTTCTACCAGTTCCTCGGGGTGCAGCAGGTAAGCGAGGCTCCTGCCCACCCGACGCAGCGGCCCCCAGACAGAAAAACGTGCGGGTCACGGCGGAAAGGAGGGGGTGGGGCGGCTCTGACCCGGCTCCTGCGTGGGAGCCGGCGCTGCGGCCAACGCTCGGCCATCCTGGGCGCCACTGCCCCCTTTCCCGGCCCACCCAGGTCTCCTTACCTGAGAAGGAATTGTCCTCAGATCCTCGCCGCCCTGCACCCTTTCTCAAGTTGCGGTCTCAGTTTAAGGCTGGACGGCGCCACCAGCCGGGTGGTAATACCTTCCCTGTCCTCTGCCCTCTGGGGGGAGACCCTACCACCCCACTCTACAGGAAGGAGAAAGGGTGATGTGTGGCAGAGAGCAGTCAAGTCTCTCTGAAATTTCACCTTCCAGTCACACGTCGTCTTACGCTTATTTTCGCTGCCTCCACCCCCCCCTTTCCGGGCGGAAGGAACCGTTTGGTCGGCGCCTGTGTTGCCGAAGTTTGCCTTGCCTGCGCTTGGGAATCTGCTTAGCCTGTCGGGTAGGGGTTGGTGTCCCAGTTTAGAAGTCTGGAGGAAGGTGGAGCTACCTTGGTCCTAGAACCTATACAAGGAAATGTTACGTTTTGGGGGGCAATAGAGGCACTTTATCTGCTAAAGGAAGAGATATGCCCAACCAGTAGCGCACGATGAAGTCTTTTTCTTTTATTTCCTTTTTTATCTTGGGACTTGAACCTGTAAAGTCCGTTTGCTGCCCTGTACGGTACTTCTTTCTTCCTGTGAGTGGCCAGTGAGGAAAGATAGCTAGTCTTTATCTGATGACATATGGGGTGAAAGACAGGATTTCACACAATCTGACTGAGCCCCGTAGAAAGTGCTTTGAATAATTATGGGGTGAAAAAACATTAAGTTTTACCAACAATTGTCATTCAAGATACTCTTCACATGACTAGATATCCCCTATATATGTGAACTGTGGAACTTAATACTCAGTGGAAAATTATTTTTCACTTAAATATAATTTAACTGATGCACTATGATTTTAACGAATTTTATTTTTTGTAAGAGTTACAAATTTATAGGTGCAAACAATTATGTACTTTCTGTATTCATTATCTTCCCACTCATAGACAAATACATCTCATTACAGAGTAAATGATGCAACATATGCGAAAATAACCAAAGGTTTTTAAGAATGCTTTTAATATTGATAATATTTATTAGAATTTATGATTGATTAAATTCTGTAGCTAGAAAGAGTCTTGTTATAACGTATCCAAATACCTTGAAGATGCTTTCCAGTTATTCATGGAAAATTATGAGAATACAAAAATTTAGTAGCAGTAGTTTAAATTTTAGATTATGTAATTTAGCTTGCATGTGAACTCTCATAGAATTTTTGTTTATAATTTCATGCAGTTTAATTTGTGGAGTTAGGAAGTGTGAAACAACCAGAGCACTTTACTGTAGGGGCAAAGATGGAAAATAAAGAAGCATAGATAATCAAGAACATTCTCTGTTTAGGTAGAATTTGAAAAGGATCCAGAAAATTGTTTTCATTTGTATTTCTCTATCCAGCCATACCAGAATAAATTTTATTCTACCTAAGCAGAGAAACTGATGGAACTAGTTCTCTACATTACACTGAATCTTAACTTTCTTGGAAGACTTTCAGAGGACAGAACTATTTTAAGAGACAAATGCATTCTGTCATTTGTCTCTTAATGTGTAATTTTCAGGCCAGACCCAGCCAATCTTTTGGTGATTAGCCAGATATGAGGGACCAGGACAAAGTAGGTTAGTTACACAGAGTGGTGACCTGGCTCTATACACTCATCAGCTTTGTTGTCCATTCAACTGAGATTTATTTGACATATTACATACATTTTAAGCAATGGGAGTTGGTTGGTGTATAAAATAAAACCTGTAGCCTTATGAAACTCACAATTCAGTAGGTGGAAATACATCCTATATAATAAAGGGCTTATAGGTAAATCGACCAAACAGTGGAATGACTGGTCGCTATGACATGCACTGACCACCAGGGGCAGATGCTCAACGTAGGAGCTGCTTCCTGGTGGTCAGTACGCCCTCCTCCCCCCCCTTGGTGGTCAGTCAGTGCACTCCCCCTACTCAGCCCAAAGCTAGGCTCACAGCTGGCATGCATAGCCAAGGTGGCGGAGACTCTTCCGCCTCCACAGCAGTGCTAAGATCCGATTGACATCCCTGGTGCTGGGCCTAAGCTGTCAGTTAGACATTCCCCAAGGGCTCCTGAACTGTGAGAGGGTGCAGGCTAGGCTGAGGGACCCCCCCCCCCTCCTCTCCCTTGAGTGCACAAGTTTTGTGCATTGGGCCTCTAATAGTAATATAACCAAACAAGTAATTATACATGTCAGATGGTCAGAGAAGGCCTGCCTCTAAAGGAAATAAGGGCGTGAGCCAGGTGGGTTAGTGAAAGAGCATTAGAAGAAGGCAAACAATTGAGTGCCAAGATCTTGAGGCAAGAGCTTGGATTGAGTGTGAGGAACAGCAAGGCAGCCAGTGTTTTTGGAGCAGGGTGAAGGAGAACAGTAATAGGAGATGAGATCAGAGTCATGGGGTTAAGGGAAGATCTTGTAGGGCTTTGTAAGACATTATAAGGACTTTGGCTATTAATTATAATTAAGTTGGGATCTCCTGGTGGAGGGGGGGTGTCAAACAGAAAAAGGTACATAGTTTGACTTAAATTTAAAATAACACTTTGTGTTGAGGAGTCTCCTATGTATGTCATTAATTATATAGAAGGATAATTATGGTGTAGAATATAGATTGTAACCTGGGTGGTGTAAAGTAGTCAGATTTTAAATTTAATTGGAAAATACTGCTGGCAGGATTTTATTGATGGAATGTGGGATATGAGAGAAAAAAGAATTAAGGATAATTCTAAAGCTTTTGGTGTCAGTAATTGAATAAGTATTTGTGTCATTGTAGTTGCCACTTTCTAAGATGGAAAAGCCTGGGATAGAAACGGATTTGGTTGTGAGTAAATCAGGAATTTGGTTTTGGGTCATGCTAAATTTGAGGCATCTATTCAACATTCAGATGGCTATTTAAGTCTGCAGTTATAGAAGGAGAAGGGTTTGGATTGTAGATATAAATTTGGGATCCCTGGCATTAGATAGTAATTTGAAGTCAAACAACTGGGCAAGTTCACCAGGGGAGTGAGTGTAAAGAGAGAAAAGAGAGGTCTGGGAGCTAAGTATTAGATTCCAAACTGTTACAGTCAGGGGGATGGAGAGGAACCAGCAAAGGAAATGGAAAAGGAACAGCCAGTGAAGTAGGAGGCAAATGAAGAAAATACTGTTACTTTCAAATCAAATAAAGAAGTATTTTAAGGAAGAAAAAGTGATCAGCTGGCTTAAATACTGATGATAATTCAAGTAAGATGAATTCTGAGAATTGGCTGTTCAATCTAATAGTATGGAGATCATTGGCTACCTCAGCAAAAGCTATTTCAGTGGGGTGGTGATATCAGTGTCGGGGTTCAGGAGAGAAGGAAGGGGAAGAATTGGAGATAATTAATATAAAAAAATTTTTGAGATGATTATACCCCAAACTAGAAGCCAGGGATGATAGTGATTGAATGTGGCATTCATTTTACCCCCTGTCTCCCAAGATTAAGATAGTTAGCTTAGTTCCTACATAAACTCTATAATTAGAATCATCAATTACCTTGAGAGCTTGGACCTGACCACTTTCTGATTCACAACCTTGGGCAAATTAGTGGCCTCATTTTTAGAACATATGGTACCTTCTTTAGATAATGTTTTTTATGTGGCTTTCATAGCCCTCATACAGTGAAGGAATAGCTTTCCTTGTGTTCCTAGATTTCAAATTCATAGAAAATTCCAGTTTGGATATTGCATTTTTTTTTATTTTATTCTCACCCGTATCCATTGATTTTTAGAGAGAGTTGAAGAAAGTGAAGGACAGAGAGAAATATCGATGTGCAAGAAACACATGAATTGGTTGCCTCCTGCACGCTCCCGACCAGGGCCCAGGCCAGGGAGGAACCTGCAACCTAGATGTGTGCCCTTCAGTCCACAGGCCGACAACACTCTTATCAACTCTGCCAAACTTGCTAGAGCGGATATTGCATCTTTTCAGAGGAGATAGGGTGAAAGATTAGGGGAGTGTAGGAAAAATGATGTGTTACTGAGATATCTTTCATTTGTAACTTACATTCTAGGTCCTCACATAGTAGTTATATTTCCTCTAACAGCTGTTCCTTGGACACGTGTATTTCTTGTGGGGTCAATGGTAATTCTGTATTTTTTTCATTGTCTATTTGGGCCATGACTTTCTTTATACTTTGTGCAGTATTCTAGCCAATGACATGTCACATTGATCTTTTAAATTTGTGACTTGAAATTGTAACAAGCTCAGTTATTTGAAATATTTCAGTGTTTACTTTCTTATGAAATCAGAGTGATCTTTGTGGTACCAGTCAGCAATTACTGATTCCTACTAATAGAGCTAGAAAACGTGCTCCTTTCTCATAAAAATTTTTATACTGCATCCTTACACTTAAATGAATGCTGGAACTTGGTTTTAAAAGAAGTAAAGTTATTGCCATGTGCTTATAAAATATTGGATTTTAATTTAAAATATATATATATAACTTAATTGATTTCAGAGAAGAAGGGAAAGGGAAAGAGAGATACTAGAAACATCAATAATGAGAGAGAATTATTGATTGGCTGCCTCTTGCTGCACATCCCCTAATGGGGATCAAGCCGGAAACCCAAGCATGTGCCCTTTACTGGAATTGAACTGGGACGCTTCACTTTGCAGGCTGATGCTTTGTCCACTGAGCCAAACCAGCCAGGGCTGGATTTTAATTTTTAATCAGAATGAATAAAGCTTTTACACTCTTTCAGTCTGTATTTCAAATGTGTAGACTAAGCAGCCTGTTTAAAGGAGGGACAATTACTGCCCAGCCATCCCATAATCAGGAGGTGTGGTACTTCCCTGAAGAAACTGCTATCTCTTTACACATCTCTTCAAGCATCTTTCCAAGGAGGAATGAGGGACTTTGGTCTGTTTTTCTTGATTGGAGAGAGCTAATCAGTCAAAAAGCTCTAACCAGTGGTAATAGGTCTCTTCTCTGCCCTAAACCAATAAGGCAATTATCCTAGACAGATTTTCTCTCCAGTGTTTGAAATTGTCTCAAAGTCTTGGCTGGAGAGGGAAAGGCAAACATTGCAGAGCCCATTTGGCCCCCATACCTAATCTAAATTCTTCGGTAGCTTTTCAGCCATAAATGTGATATTTGATTTCTGTCTGCCTGATTTTTGATTCTGTCTGTTTTTTTTGGATGGGGAAAAAGCATGAAGTCATAAATGGGGCTTCTCAGTCCCCGTCATAGTCCTTTTTAAACATAAAGATGAAGATCTCTTTCATAATTGACTGGTGAACCTGTCCTGTGATTACCAATTTCCTATAATGATTCTTATTGAGCGAGTGGTATTAGTTGTATATAGTCCAGTCTTCCTTCAGTGAGTCTGTTCTCTTATACATCCATGTCATATAATAACAGCTTCCCCATTTTCATTGTGTAGTCCAAAATTATTTGTTAATTTGGAGTGAGGGAGAGATATAAAATCTGGAATGGTAGATAACTTTCCAGTCATTTATATTGCTGATGTTAGGCATATCATGTGTAGAGTTAGATCTGAGTAAATACTTACTTAATTGGATATACCTTTTCATCATATTGAGTAACCATAAAATGGGTTTACTTTTCTGATGTCCACACTATTTAGTGGAGGCTGCCTGGGCATATTTTATGGGGCAAAGCAAGTCTATTGTGAAAATTTTATGGGTAGAGCTAATGGAACAGAAAATATTTTATGGTCCTGGGGAATCTGTTTGTAAGTCAGGCATTATTGAATCTATTTGGGCAGTAATACTATTAGTTCATTTCACCCAAAATTAAAAACGTTTCCAAAGCCTTTCTTCTATCTAGGTGTGCAGTGAGAAGAGAACATCTGATGGGGCAAAGAAGTAAGCTATAGTCAAATATTTTCAAAAGTATTTCATCAGAACACTTAATTTTGAAAGCCTAATCCTATACTAAGAATATAAAAATATGATTGCTGTGTTTTAAGTTACATCTTAGTGTTTCAGTTTAAGAGCTAAATATTTGGTTTTTATATTTACTGAAATTTGTGTGTAAGAGTGTCAGGATTTCATTAGAAATTTAATTGAGAATTTGTTTCCTTCCCATCCTCCTTGATACTAAATTAAAATTAGGAATAATTCACTTATTCAAATGTTTCTGATTCCCATCATCCAGCAACTGGAATCTCATATGTAATCACACATGTTGCCTGATTCCCTCATGTTAGAGTAGTTGTATAAAACAATATGCTTCATTAATAGATGGCTGCACATTATAGTGCCAGTAAGTTGTAAGCATAAAACTCTGTGCAGCTGCATAGTTACTATAATTTGAATTAAATATTAAAGGTTGAAGTCTAAAACAGCAGTATTAAAATGCCACTAAGAACAAACACTAGGATTAAAAAGGGAGTAATTTCCTCAGTTAAATTCTGCTATACAGGGTTGGGCAAAGATGGGTTTACAGCTGTAATACAAATAAATAATACAATACTTAACAAATAATATAAGAATAAACTATTTTGCATATTCACAACTGTAAGCCTACTTTTGCCCATACATGTAATACAACTCTTGATTATATAAAGTTCAAGCATTTTTGAAAAGCTACATGAGATCTTACAGCGTGTATTGCGAGCTGTAGTTAAAATGATTTAACACCAGATAGGTCATTTTTATCATTTACTAGAAAGATGTGAAGAGACTGAAGAGAAATCCCAGGGTCTGCTTACATGCCTGCTAAGGAAGGTAGAGACATCTCATTTCTAGCCAGTACTTATGGACTTTATACCATTAAAATGGATTAGGTTAAGGAAGCTATCACAGGACTAATTGAATTTATACATAACCAAGAAGTCTCTGACATTTTGGATTTTTTTTTAATTGCACATCTTATTAACAGTTATTTTCAGTGACCATACTTTTAGTTAACAGATAAAAGATTAGTAACTAGGTTCTTCTTTACTTTTAAATTAGTGTTTTGGGATTAATAGTTGGCGATTAAATCTGATTTAAGGAAGTTAATATGTATGTATAATGTAGGATCATTGGAAATTGTGATTTTACTTAGAGATAAGTAAAATCATATCAGATATTATTTTTATATGGCTCTTTTTACCTGTGATAGGAAAAGACTTCCTGTGTTTAAATAAAGTTTTTTAGTTGAGACATTTTATAAAGTTCAAATAATTGCCATCCTATGCTGTTCTATAGTAAGTAGTTATACAGAATTAATGTGTGACATTTTGTATCACACCTTTGAAAGTATATTAAGGCTTACCTTAAGAGTAAATTAGATTGATCTTGAAATTAGTTATTGTGGAAAGCTTTATAAGTTTTCAACAATGCTGCCATCTCTCAAAACATCATTGAAACATTTTAAATTGCCTTCAAATCATATTACCCTTAATAGTAAATTTTTTAAGATGGATTTGATATTTGTCTACAGCTAATAGTCATTTGGAACTAAATTTGGTGACTAAATTGGTTAACAAGCTTGGGTAAATAAAATTTGAATTGATAAAGAGAGATAAATATAAATTTCACATAAGGCCCATAAATTTGAGGGCTATTCAAAGAAGAGGTCCAGAGAAGTTTAGAGGGCTATCAACATGAAGTAAATTTATAGCCTTACAAAGTAACTGAATATATTTCAGTAAACAACTTTTGGAGCACTTATTACTTTGTGGGTAGCAACTTTTTATTTATCTATAATATACAAATAAAATTATCTTAATTTTAGAGAAGTGAGAAAATATTGAGCTAGTATGGTAATTTTCAACCATTTTCATCACAGAGCACACATAAACTAGTTACTAAATTTCTGTGGCACACCAAAAAATATACTGTATTTTTGCTGATCTGACAAAAATAAGTATAATGTTGATTCCTTCACACCAGATGGCTGTTGTTGTGTTGATTGTTATCACCTTTTTATTTGACAATCTAAAGAAAAAGAGGTCAGTTCCCTAACTAAATAGTCAGGTATTGCATGTTTTAAAATTTTTGTGGCACACCAATGTGCCTGCTGTGGCACACTAGTTGAAAATTGCAGAGCTACAAGAAAATATTGTAATTATCGGACTGCTTTTATTAAAAAACACATTTTAAAAAATACGTTTTCTATTGCAGAGAGAGAGAGAGCATGCGCTCGCAGAGATGCCTCCCCTACTAACTCTAACCAGGGACCAAATTCGCAACCTGGGCATGTGCCCCAACCTGGAATCAAACCATTGACCTTTCAATGCATGGGACGATGCTCAACCAACTAAGCCACACCAGCCAGGGCTATCTGCCTGCTTTTAATATTAAAAACGTATCACAAAAGTATTCATTATATAATATTTCCATAATAAAGTTATTTAGAGCAGTGTGGCAGAGGAACCAGAATAAATGTTAGGAATATAGTTGGTAGCTGCATATACAACTGAGGGAGAAAATAGACAATTCACAGGGAGAGGGAAGTGTACATTGAAAAAAAAAAAGCATAAATATAAATATAAATAGTAATGGAGTAATATCTCCATCTTGTGGTGTGCATTGGATATTGTCATTAAAAACATGGAGGGGTTGTATTTTTGTAACTGTGGGTATAAATAAGAATAAAATATGAGTCAAGTATAAATAAAATATGAATCAGATTTTTTGCAGTGTTTTGAAGGACTTTTAAGACCGAGCTTCCCACCTGGTGTACTGCAAACAACTGTGCTGATGTAGTGATGCCCTCCCTTGATGGCCTTAGTGTGTCTAACAATGATTTTTTTCCCTAGGAAAAATTTTAAATACTAGTATATATAAAATTCTAGAGGCCCAGAACATGAAGTTCATGCGTTGGGTGTGTGTTGGGGGGGGGGGGGGGGGGAGTCCCTAAACCTGACCTGTGCCTTCTCGTAGTCCGGGACCCCTTGGGGAATGTCCACCTGCCAACTTAGGTCCAATCCCCTGGTCACAGTCTGGAACACCTCACTCCTTACTGCCTGCCTGCAGCAGAGATGGGGGAGGCTCTGGCCACCGCTGCTGTGCTCGCAGGCAGTGAGCCTGGCTTCTGGCTGAGTAGAGCACACTAACCACCAGGAGGCAACTCCTGCATTGAGCATCTGCCCCCTGGTGGTCAGTGCACATCAGAGTGACTGCTTGTTGCGAGTACCCCATGTTGGGTACTAGTTACGCTGTCCCTTTTCACATCCCTCGTGGTTCAGGATTCAGGCTCTGGAGGAGGCCGTACACAAATGAAAGACTAGGAAATATTAATTTGGGAATATTGGGAGCCAGTCAGGAGCCCAACTCAAGGAGAAGGACTCTGCCCTGCTCTGGCCTTGCTATCCCTTTTATTAAGACTATGGGATACACCCAGAGCCTTTAGGCAGGCAATTCCAATAATAGTCAATAAGCAAGAATTTGCATAAAACTAAATGGTGGAAGTTGCTTTAGCTACCATTGTCTCAACTAAACAGGGGGTGGTTTGCTCTGACCTTTCTGAGCTTCAAGGTTAACTAGCCTTCTGGTTTCCTAATTCACACCTCTCTGCTAGTGAGGACAACGGATGGCTTCCAACATCTCCCCCATTTTTTTTTCCTTAATATTTGCATCTGCAGACTAAAAATAAACATATGAGAACTAAAATGAGATAAGCAAAAATGGTTATGCTGAGAGGCAAATGAATCAGTCTGTAGTAAGTTTCTTTCTGGCCCAACAGTTTTTTTGAGTCCCAATTTTCAATGTCCAGCAGTTCTTATGTGTACATGTCAGCAATGATATTTCTGTTCTGGATGGTGGATGAATGGTGGCAATGCAGATCCAACCTTCTTTGGCTTGATGCTGGGCCACCTGCAGCAACACACAGCCACTGACTGCTAGTGTGGCAAGGTGTCTTCACCATCTTCCATCTCTGGACTGTCTCTCCTCTGTTCTTCAAGGCTGAAGCAGTCCTGTCAATTCCTTTCTGGGATCCATTGTTGCAGGAATCCACATGGGCTTATAGTTTTCTGGAAATATACAAACATATTCTCAAACAAGGGTTAATAAAGGAATCTTTTCTATAAATTTGATTTGGTATCCTTTTCCATTTTTTGCCCAAATGATTTTCCTTTGGCTTATTTTGACAACATGTGATTTTTAATGGGTGTCTTGCTTTCAACATTAGAAATAAAAATTAATTTTCCAAAGTAAAAAATTTCTTGATGTAATTTCCTTACAGGATTTTTCTCCTTACAGGATATTCTACTATCCCCCCCGCCCCCCTTTTTGATTTAAATATTAGGAGGCTTTTGTAAATTTTTAATGCAGTCTTAATAACTATAAATTTAATTTTTTACATAAAAATATGACTACTTCAGACTCAGAATGTTTGGCAATTTATGAGATGAACCATCAAGAAAAATTTTAGTTAATACTTCAGGAACAGGTTTTTTGTCCAGTACAATTAAGTTTTTATGAATATTCATTCATTTCAATTAGCCAATTTAAATTAGTCTGAAATAAGGTGTGTATATATATATATATATATATTTTTTTTTTTTTAATTTACTTTAACTTTACTTGTTCTTGGCTATGGACAGTAAATGACAATTGCAATTAATCTTTGAGTAACTTTAGCTATATTCAAGGAGGCAAAAACACAAATTATTTACTTTAGTTGAAGAGGCCAAATATACATATTTTAATTATAGTTCTTACAATATTTGAAGGAAACCTCTTTATTTCCTTCCAAAATAATTTTTAGGCTATAGAGAGTTTCATTTAAAACTCTTTTTCTTTCTTTAAGACTACTATTTTACTGTCAGATTTAATACTTTAACAATAATCTTAGTTTACTCTGTAAATATTAGTGGAAGAGATTTTAAAGTTTTTAAATTTCTCCTTTTTATTAAGCTAGAATTTTATTTTTAAAGAGTATCCCCTTTGGCTAATTAGCATATACAGAGGGATCATGGGAGGCCTTCAGTAACTTTCTTAGAAGACTTAATCAAATTGCTTACAAAGACATTGGCTTATTCAAAGGGAGGGGTTGGCCTTTGCTATTTCAAGACAGCAGCCCCCAGGGGAGCAGCAAACCATGAGGCCAACATGGCAGCTGCCAAGTCAGGCAGACCAAAAATGGTGACTGTCTAAATTGTTAAAGCCAAAACTACACTGCAGACAAACAGAAATCTCACTAGCTGTTTCTGGTGGCTTTATTAGAATTTAATTGTTTATAATTTAAGTAGGTATCCTTAATTTAAAAAGCAAAGCAAACTTAGTCAGTGTTTATATCTGATTCACAAGTCACAAAAGCAGCCTCACCTTCAGCCTAGTCAAAAATGCAGGTGGGGTGAACCCGGATTGGCCCAGTGGATAGAACATCAGCCTGCAGACTGAAAGGTCCCAGGTTCGATTCCAGTCAGGGGCATGTATCCTGGTTACGGAAACACCCTCAGTAGGGGACATTTAGGAGGTGGCTGATCGATGTCTCTCTCTCATCGTTGTTTCTGGCTCTCTATCCCTCTCCCTTCGTTTCTGTAAAAAATCAATAATATATATATATATAAATGCAGGCGACTACAGGCTTGTTATTTTAAATTGTTTTAAAATTCCGCTGTTAAAAATTTGGCTTTATTTAGAAATTTTGTTTTGTCCTTCTTAGAGCCAAAACTTTCATAACATTTATAAGTAAAATACACTATTAATTTTTATTTGATGAAGCTTTCCATGCAATTTCAAGTATATTAGATCTGTTAAATTCAAAATATTTCCTTTAAGAAGAGAGAATAACTTCTTGAATTACTCTGGGCACCCTTGGAGTCTTCCAAGAATCATCTCTGTTAATTGAAATTTTAATGTGGAAAAAAAACATCAAACAAATATCTACCTATGATTTAAAGATTATATTACTTTTTAAAAATATATATATTTTATTGATTTTTTACAGAGAGGAAGGGAAAGAGATAGAGAGTTGGAAACATTGATGAGAGAGGGACATTGATCAGCTGCCTCCTGCACGCCCCCTACTGGGGATGTGCCCGAAACCAAGGTACATGCCCTTGACCTGAATCGAACTTGAGACCCTTTAGTCCGCAGACCAACGCTCTATCCACTGAGCCAAATCAGTTTTGGCAAGATTATATTACTTTTTATAATTATCTTAAGGTATCAATTAAATTTAAAATGATTATTATATTCAAAGTTTTGTTGAGATCACAGAATTAATCCTTATTTAATTAGATCAGTAAACATCCTATTTTGAATCCTAATTATTAGAGAAAATACATTTTAAATTTCTATACTTTAGGCATTTAATTTACCACAACTATATAATTTCTCCCAATTTGATTTGAACCTTGAACTTTTAGAGCTGGCAACTCAAATATTTAGCAGTTCTTAAAGTAATAACACTTTACATTTTTTAGAATAAATTTCAAAAATACAAAACATAATTAATAGATTCAATTCTGTCCTCTAGGTTTTTTGTGAGGCAAATTAGATTAACATTTTAGCATGTTTTCATTTCAAAATATCTATAAACATTTAATTTTTTATTTATATAATTAAGCAAAACTTCAAAAAAAATTTTAAGCCGCCAAACGAGATTGGAGGAAGTTTGTAGCCATTCAAAAGCAAATTATCACATTCCTTGTACTGAGATGTTTTGGTGGGAAGCTGATTTACCTGTCTGCTGGGGGAAGGTGAACACCCCTTCCTCCATTAACAAAGGGTGTAGCCAGTCTTTATCTGGACTACTTGATCTTTATAATAAAATTTGCAACAATTTTTGAGTTTCAAATCTAATTCCAATTATTTTAAGGCATTTACTTTGGATAAATTCTTTTGTAACACAATTCATTGATTCTCTTGAAGGCTTGAAAAGTTAGCTTTTTAACACTCTTCATTATCATTTTAAAAACTACTCTTTATTATGGAAATGCAAATCCTATTGCTGGAACTAGCTTGAATTTCTTTCCTTTTGGTCAAATCCGCCATTTTTCTTAGGAAAAAAACAGTCTTGGGTTTTTCATTTCTGTAGCCCTTGTAAAGAGTCAAGTCCAGTTTAAGACCTATCCGAAATCGGACCATGTGCACATTTTGTCTTACACTAGCTTTTCTCTTTACACGTGCACAGATATTCCAGATGCATTTCTATATTTTTAAGGTGAGAAGACTTATTCATGGTGAGAAAGGAGACTTTAAATTAGCATATTGGTAGAATGGGCATCCATATTGATTGCCACATGTCTCCCTTCCTCCACATCCTGCTAACTCTGGGTGAAGTTTTCAGTAACAGATCTGGCTGTGTATCTTTTCATGCTTAATAGATAAAGACAAATCTTAAGTTTTTTCTTTCTTTTTCACTTTCCGAAGTAATTACTAGCACTTAAGCTTATCTTTGCAAAAATTTGCATTTCTCTGCAAGTTCTTCTATAGTAATTTTTAAACAAAACCTTAAGTGATCTCATTGTAGGAGAGCAGATAGCCCTGCCCTCTCCTGCCACCTTTGAATTTCTCCGCACAAGAGGCGATTTCAGCAGCAGAGTTTCATTTTATTACAGATTTTAGATTCCAAATACAAATTAAGATTTTAATTTGAATAGGAAACACATTCCTTAAGCAGGCAAACCAAAAGTCTATAATAAAGTTTATAACCTAATTCTTCCCCATTAGCCCGGGGGAAAAAGACGTTCCCACCCTACCTACAGATTGTGACTTCTGCAGCTGATCATGGGCTTTGCATGTGGTGAATTTCTCTCACCTATATGGTGATATTTCCCCCACCTTTTTGGTGTAATCTTCCTTTCTTCACTCTAGGAGAAAATATCATCCCCTCCAGAGGTCCCACATTGAAGGCGCCAGTTGCAAGTGCCCCACATTCGGTGCCAGTTGTGAGTGCCCCATGTTGGGCACCACTTGCAACTGTCCCCTTTCATGTCCCTTGTGGTTCAAGGTTCGGGCTCTGGATGAGGCCGCACACAAATGAAAGAGACTGGAAAATATTAATTTGGGAATATTGGGAGCCAGTCAGGAGCCCAACTCAAGGAGAAGGACTTCGCCCTGCTCTGGCCTTGCTATCCCTTTTATTAAGACTATGGGATACACCCATAGCCTTTAGGCAGGCAATTCCAATAATAGCCAATCAGCAAGAATTTACATAAAACTTAATGGTGGAAGTTGCTTTAGCTACCATTGTCTCAACTAAACAGTGGGTAGTTGGCTCTGACCTTTCAGAGCTTCAAAGTTAACCAGCCTTCCAGGTTCCTTGTCCACACTTCTCTGCTAGTGAAGACAATGGGTGGCTTCCAACAGGTTGTTCTGCTGGTCATTCTGCTGCTTGATTGATTTGCATATTAGAGTTTTATTATGTAGGATGATTAGTCTTGTCATAGTTTTTGCTATATTAAATATCCTTATTAGCCCTCATAAGAGCAAAAGAATCTGGATATAAAAGGAATGAAAATGTGGTTGATGAATTAGCATCCCTAAGTTACTTGATTACACACTCTGGATGGTGGAATGACCATTAAACATTACCAGAGTTTGCATTAACTTAAAGGAATACTTTAATGATGTTTAACAATTCTCTTAGTAAAGAGAATACAAATGACTTTGGAATACAAATA
This sequence comes from Lasiurus borealis, assembly GCA_004026805.1. Taxonomy (NCBI): domain Eukaryota; kingdom Metazoa; phylum Chordata; class Mammalia; order Chiroptera; family Vespertilionidae; genus Lasiurus; species Lasiurus borealis. The sequence goes on from PVJN01001672.1 coordinate 19,575, forward strand.
TATACAAATTCTGAGTGCCTAAAGTAATGTGTGTGTGTGTGTGTGTGTGTGTGTGTTTACATTAAGAGATAAGATAATACGTAATATCTAAATCATGATTGACATATTTCAGATTATTTAAAATATATTTTCATTGACTTCAGGGAGGAAGAGAGAGAAACTTCAGTGATGTGAGAAAATCAATCATTGGCTGCCTCCTGTACTCCCTCCCTATTGGGAATTGAACCCACAACCCAGGCACGTGTCCTTGACTGGAATCAAACCTGGGACCCTGCAGATGCTCTATCCACTGAGCCAAACCAGGGAGAGCTATTTCAGATTTTTGACAGATAACAGATTTTTCAGGACATTCATCTCCTTAGAGCAGCATTGTGCAATAGATATGCAATACAAGCCTCATTTAAAAATGTAAAAAAGAAACAGGTGAAGTTAATTTTAATATTTATATAGTAAATATTATTTCAAGATGTAGTCACATTTTTATATATTAAAGAGATATTACACATTCTAGCTTTTTTACTATGCCTTCAAAATTTGATATGTAGTTTGCATTTATACTTTTAGTACACTTTAATTTAGAGACCAAGTTGTTGGTTTCTTTTTTTAATTAAATCTTTTTTATTCAGATTATTACATTTGTTTTTCTTTTTTCCCCTCCATAGCTCCCCTCCACCCAGCTCCCACCATTCCCTCTACCCTTACCCCCTTCCTGTTCACCTCATCCATAGGTGTATGATTTTTGTCCAGTCTCTCCCTGTAGACCCCTCACTCCTTTCCCCCTGAGAATTATCAGTCCACTCCCTTTATGTGCTCC